>PGFW01064246.1:437-11500 GCA_003123925.1 Haematobia irritans | reverse complement strand
ACCATTGCACCACGGTGGTCGGATGGTATTGCAAATGGGCCATATTTTGCCAGTATCACGGTAATGACCAATGGTATAAGAAATAAAAGATTTATGTCATTCACATATATGTAAATGCTGGAGGGTTCTACCGATAGTGAATTGTGGCCTTTCAGCCAAATATAAAAAAATTCACACTAACTCTTGAATTCCATCACGATTAACTTTATTTCAGAATGCAATAGATCAAAATGTTTTTGTAAGCTTGTAAACAATAAAACGAACTGTCACTTGAAAAAATCTGTCAGCTGTTTGACGAGCGGTTTAGAAATGAAGTTCGTTGCAATACATATCAGTCGTCGGGAACTTTTTTAAATGGGGATGGGTGTAATTATATAATACACTGAAAGAAGAGTTTTCTTGTGTAAGGAACGAAATTGTAAGCAAACGAGGTTTTCTTTTGACGCTACAACTTTTTCTTTGTAAGCAAATAAAAACAAAGTACTGGCAATCGCAAAAAGCTTGTCATAAATTTGGGTTGTTTGCTCCTGAAAAAAAAAAATACTTTATAGAAAAGAAAATTATAGAAATATCGTTCCGTAGGAAAATATTTCTTCTTTGGATGTGGCCATTAGCTTATTTCGTACAAAGCGTTTTTCCACCATCTTAATCATCGCTTTTCTTCGCTTTCATAATAAAAGTTAAACCAAAACTGTAGTCATGCCCAAAAACATTATCATTTTCCAACAGTATTTAATCAGATCGGACACTTAAGCATTTCGCCTTTAAGTTAATGTCTGTGGTCATCGGAAACATATGCCCACTGATATCATCATTCATTCACTTAGACACACCCCCCTCCATTACCACAATTTGTTCCATATGCTTGCAAAAATACAAAAAAAAACGGTAAATATCGTCCCGCATTTTCTCCTGCTACTTTCTTTCTTGAATTTTCATTTGCAGTGATTAATACTCTCTTTCTGGATTTCAACGCCAGGATATCTCAGAGGAAATGTTTTAACCAATATAATGGTGTTTTTAATTTGTTGCCGCCTGAGGTTTACAAATGATATCTTTGCTGTTTGGAATTTTGTATTAATTTTCGTTGTTGCTGTCGGTTTACCAGTTTTTCGTTTGTACTGTTTTTTGTCTCGATATTTTGTTTTGGTTTTTTTTTGGGGTTTTACCCTCACTTATTTTTGTGTTTTATCCTCTTTTGGTAGGTTTGTTTGAGAATATGCATCGAGACTCGATTTATTAAGCGCGTAAGCAAGGATAGTAAGCATATCAACTGGCTTGTTCCTTTAGGTATATTGGCGTTGTATATTTCGATGTTCTTTGTTGCCCAAAGTAAGAGGTGGTTAAGTTGTTGTTCAAATGATTTTAGTTCTTTCCGACCTAGAGAATATTTTCATAATGTTTTTATTTGTATTGAAACATAACGAACTAGAAAAATGCCATTATTGGTAATTTATACATGGAGCACAATGTAACTTTCACTAAAAGGTGAGTAAAGTATAAAGGTTGGGCGGCGAGCCGACTAAGATTCTACCCGTTGCACCCTATGTATGGTTAGAGACCAAAGATATTTTTATAACCATCTTAACTCCTTGCGAATTTGTTGGAAGTCTTAAGTACAAATATTTAAATAGAATGATGACTTTTGGAAACATTTGTTTTATCCTTTTCAAAATTTCCTAGACTTAATGCTAATCGGCGCTTGCGACGGTCCTGGGACGAAACATTGCCAATTTTTAAGTAAAAGAATATGGACGAAAGTACAACAAAAAAAACTAAGTAATACTACGGCGCGTAAGTTCGGCCAGGCGATCTTTAGGTGTACGCTCTCACCAATGGATTGCGTAGGAACTTCTACTAAAAGGCTGTCCTCCACAAACGAATTACTTGGGTTGCGATAACACCTTGGCCGGATGGCAGGTAATCGTAAAAACTTTTTACAGGCTGTCTGCTAAAATTGTTAAGTTAGTCCATAAGGGGTATAATATTAAACAAAAAAGGCCCGATTAAATACGTATATAGAGTTCCAGTTTGACAAAATTTCTATAGAAAATTAGAAATTTTGACAAAAATTTTCTATTAGAAATAAAAAGAACTTGACAAATTTGTCTATAAGGAAATTAGAAATGTTGAACAACAATTTTCTATGGAAGTAAATATGTTAGTACGGAAAATGTTTTCTATAGCAAGTAAAATTTTGACAAAATTTTCTATATGAAGATAAAGATGTTTGACGAAATGTCTATACGAATAAAACTGTTGCAAATTGCTTCGTATAGAAATAAATGTTGACGAAAATTTTCTACAGAAATAAAATTTTTTACAGAAAATTTTCTATAGAAATAAAATTTGGTGACAAAATTTTCTATGGTAATAAAATGTTGACAAAACATGTGCATAGAATAAACTTTTTTACAACAACTTTCGTATAGAAATGAAATTTGAGACAAAACTTTCTGTAGTAATAAAATTTGTGACGAATTTTACAATGGCTGTAAGAGGCCATATATTAACGAATGTACCAGATTTCTAACCGCATGGATGATGCTTTTTGCTCCTCCAAGAGGCTCCAGGAGATCAAATCTGGGATGCGGTTTTTATATGGGAGCTATATATAATTTATGGAACCAGATCATGGACCCATTTTTTTGTGATGGTTGCTTTAGAGGACGCATTATAACTGACACCGCTAACTAAATTTCAATTGGCGATCGGGATGAATTTTTGCTGCGATCAAAGTGCTTCCCGATTCAAATCTGGGGATGCGGTTTTATATGGGAGGCTATATACTAATTATGGACGCCGGATATGGACCAATTTTTTTGTGCATGCTTTGTTAGGAAGGACCGGTATACTAACATCAGGTTTACCCAATTTCAAACGGATCGGAATGAATTTTGCCCCTCCAAAAGGCTCCGGAATGTCAAATGCTGGGGATCGGTTTATATGGGAGCTATATATAATTAAGGTGGGACTTGGATATGGACCAGTTTTTTGCATGGTTGTTAGAAGACGCATATACTAACACAATGTACCGCAAGATTTCATCGGGTAGGAATGAAGTTTGCTCGCTCAACGAGGCTCCGCAGAGGTCAAAATCTGGGGATCGGTTTTTATACTGGGAGCTGTATATATATTTATGGCGACCAGATATGGACGCAATTTTTGCATGGTTTGTCGTAGAGACCCGTAATATAAGCATCAGGTAGCAAATAATTCTCAAACGGAAATCGGAGTGAATTTTGCGCCACAGCTCGCAAGAGGCTCCGGAGGTCAAATCTGGGAATGGTTTTAATATGGGGGCTATATTAAATTATGGACAGATAGTGGACGGCAATTTTTGCATGGTCTGTTTAGAGACGCTCGTATAACTTAGACGACGTACCAGAATGTTCAAACCGGATTGGGGATGAATTTTGCTGCTCCGACAAGGCTCGCCGCCAAATTTTGGGGGGATGCGGTTTATTGGGTGCTATAGGCGTAAACGTGCGGCCGAATATGGGCGATTTTTCAATACCATCCGACCTACAGTCAATCTAAGCAACTACTTGTGCCGAAGTTTCAAAGTCGATAGCCTAAGTTTCGTTCGAAGTTGCGTGGATTTCCACAGAGCGGCGGAACAGGCCGGACAGACGGGCGGAAGCATGCTTAGATCGACTCAGAATTTCAACCGACTGATGCCAGAATATATAGTACTTTAATGGGGGTCCTGTAGAGCATATTTTCGAAGTGTTACAAACGGGAATGACAAAGTTAATATGACCCTGCCTGATCCTATGGTGGAGGGTATAGAAAACAATAAGTAAAGTAAAAAGTCGGGCGGTGCCTATTATATACAAACGCCCTACTGAATAAGCATAACATAAGCATTTTTATCGGAGTAAGCATTGAAGGTAACGGTTTGAGAGATAAACGCGCATTTCCATATTTAACGAAACTAAAGGGGTAACATTTTTTATGGGAGTTTTTGTTCACACAATCTGAGCAGAAATGTTTGGATATTATATATGAACCGGTTGGCTGATAAGTCCGGGTCTTGAACAAAGAGAAAACACATTTTTTGTCAAAATTCGTCGTTAATTATTCACATAGTTCTGTTCTAAAGAGCGATACAGACGGATTATATACGACCTTGCGCAATTTTTGATAGCAATTTTGATAGTACTCCTTCGTTTTACGCCTCAACAATGGCCTTTAGCTTTCGGGCGATCACCTCTCCATTGCAAGTGGCAAACGATTTATTTCCCTGGCGGAGCTTTGCTTATTGGAGGTCTGAGAAAAGAAAAAAGTCGGTGGGGCAGATCTGAGAATACGGCTGGTGGGACAAGCATCTTCGAAGCACCAATTCACATGAATTTTTGCCGTCGTTCTCAATTGACTTGTGCAGCCGGTGCGCATGTCTGGTGGAACAACAGCTTCTCTTTCTTCTTCATAATGGGGGCCGTTTTGCGCGAATTCGGAGGCGCTTCCCAAAACGCTCCACAGTAACGCCATAATAAGTGTCAGTGTTGATAGGTTTTTCCCGCCTTCTCAACATAATCGTTAAACATTATTCCATCGCGCATACGCAAAGGAACACCAGAGGCCGTTTACTGCTTGCGCGCCCGTGACGGACTTTTGAGGACCTATTTCCACGCCTTCGGAGAAGGTTTACGCCGGCTGCTGTCACTACGCGAACTGTCGATGTGGTACTTAGGGAGTGTAGTGAATGGAGCATAGTTTCATCTTTTTTGTCACAATATCGAACGGAGAAAACTCGGGGATGTATTACGTAACAAGCTACTTAGACACAGCTCAGAATTATCAACAGACGTTTGTTGTTTTTTGCGACAGCAGCTTCCGGCATATCGCGAAATGAGTTGATGACATATATGACGCAACACCGTTCCTTTGAGTAGTATTTAAGGGGCCTTCTTCAATTTCGTGGATTTTTTTGATGTTTTCGAGTCCGGGTAACCACCTCTTTCCGCCGGCGTACCACCTGCGCTCACCGTCGCCTAGCCGTGCTACATTTCACCAACGCCTTGAAATTTTTTCATCCCAATCAAATTTATTGTTGATTTCGCCTGGGATTGAGTCGCGGAAAGCAGTAATTATCAAGCAAGTTTTTTTGCTTTCCAACGTATTTTTCCCATTCAGAAAACACATTTTAATCACAAAACGACCGAAGATTCCTTTGGTTTTTTCCATTTTTTTGCTACGAATAACAAAAGTGTGTAGTCTCACAAGAAAACGCTTTCTATCTCAGCAAACTAGATTGACCTACAACATAAAACTTTGACACGAAATCACTTTTGAGAGAGTTGGTAACTATATAAAAAAATAATGTGCATTTAATGACTAGCGTACGGCCATCCTATGTGTTCAAGACACGCGGAGCTTGTCAGCCACCCTGTTAGATATGGGAGCTGTGATCTAAATTTTTGATCCGATTTTTTCCAATTCAAATAGCGGTTCCGTCCTTGAGGCCGTAAAGAGGCGCCACATACCAAATTTCAGTTTAAAATCGGTTTAAATAATTGCGAACGGAATCTGCGAACAACACATACCATCGGACGGCGGGTAATTTTAAAACTGGACTTCAAGTAAAATTATGATATGATTTAAAATAAACAATGTGATATACGGCACGTGAAAGTTCGGACAAAACGGAATACTTATGTACCCTCCAGCCATGGATTGGCGGTAGACTTCTACGAAAGACTGCCATCCGATCGATTTTAATTTGGGTTGTGGTTATCTTAAAACTTCTTAACATCATTTCTAATTGAGAGTTAGTCCGTAGTGGACTAACTTGATTATGGACTGTTTATGGTCGCAGTTTTGGCATGGTTTTGTTAAATTCATAATACTAACTCACGTACGCAAATTTCAGACCGAATCGGATGATTTTTGCTTTTCCAAGGGCTCCAGGAAGGTCAAATCTGAGGATGCGGTTTATATGGGGCTATATATAATTATTGGACGGATTCGACCACGATTTTTAGTATGGGTGTTTGAGGCCAATATAGTAACCACCACGTACCAAATTTCAACGCAAATGCGTTGAATTTTGGCTCTTCCGACGAGGTTCCGGAGGTCCAAATCTGGAGATTGGTTTATATGGGGGCTATATTATAGATTATGAGCCAGATCATATGCTGACACCATGTAAAAATTTCAAACCGGATCGGATGAAATTTCTTCTCCCGAGGCTTCGCAAGCCAAATCTGGGGATTGGTTTGATATGGGGGCTATATATAGATTATCGACGCGATGTGGGACCAAATTTTGTTCATGGTTTGCTTGGAGTAGCCATATACCAAACCCATGTACGAATTTCAGCCAGGAATCGGGACTCGGACGGACGAACATGCACATATCGACATCAGATTTCAGAATGATATATACTTTTATGGGGTCTTAGAGAAATATTTTCGTATGTGTAATACAAAGGGAATGACAAAAGTTAATGTAGCCCCATGCCTATGTGGGAGGGTAATAAAAACGCTTTAAGAATAAAGTGTTTTTGGTATTCTATTTTAAGAAAATTCGGCATATCGTATTGTGAAGGCACATGAAATTCTTTGTCCTCCCAACAATTCTTGTTTATAATCGAAAAACGCCTAATGTTATCCTTTGTCCTTTTTATAATATTTGGGAAATATACATTGGAGTGTCAAAATAGTAAAGTATTTATTATTGGCGTGCTTCTGATCTAATTTGTTCATCGTAATTGATTCCCCGTTTTGGTGTTTTTGTATAACGGCGCATGATGAATGACATTTTAGTTTCAGTTTTTTTTTTTTTTTTGTTGGTTGACCACCGTTCACATCGTCATGAGATGTCAGAACATTTCAAAGGCCTTTCCATTGGGGCTGCTATCGTTTATTCCTTTGCTATATGACAGTGCCATCAACATTGCACATAACAAATGTGATTTTGAGTTGTGGTGCCTTTCTCATGAAAAATTTCCTTTTTTCACTAACAGAGAAAAGTTCTTTCCCCCAAGATTTAAGTTAACTACTGAAATTTGGCGTTTTCTGAAACAAAAGAAAAAAAAAATATTTTATGGTCCATAGAAAAAAGCGAAGAATTCTAACCCCCTCCGCAAAAAAACAAAAGACGATTAAATTATTACGGTTTTGGGGCTTATTGCGTTTTTATTGGATATGAGAACAGTATTTTTTTAAAACAAAAAGAAATTGGTTGTTAAGATAGAACATTTGGTTTTTTTTTATAATAAGTAGATATGCTCAAGGGTTAGAGAAAGACTAATGAATGGCCATTTGAGGTTGACCCTTATTGTAAATTGGATTAAATGCAATTGTGGCCTAACGCAATGACTTGCACAGCCTTTGTTTTCACGGTTGTCCAGAAAATTTATATTAAACAATAGAGAAAAGTGTCCCATGGAGAAAAGCGAATGGCTGGACGAATTTTATTTTAACTTAGATTTACTCAGCAGATTTTATAGAATTCGGAATTATTTCAGCGCTAAACTGACTGTCGTGTTATAAGGATAAGTGAATTAACTGATTAAATTACTACTACTACTTACTGCATAATAATTTTTAATTGAATATTTTTTTGAAATGAAATTTTGCACCTCCAGAGGCTCCGGCAAATCAAATCTTGGGGATCGGTTTATATGGGGGTTATCATATAAATTTTGATGGTAATTTTTGAGGGCCATATATCGAATCAGCGTACGCAAAATCTCAAAGTCGGGATGGCATAACATTTGCTCCTCAAAGAGGGCTTCACAATCCAATCTGAGGGATGCGGTTTTATATGGGGCTATATATACGATTATTATACGCCTGCGCACCACTGTGGAACAGGTTTATAAGTTAGTGCATATGTTTGCAACACCAGAAAGGAGACGAGATGGTAAAATGCTCAGGGTGAGCTCCTGTGGTGATGGTAGCGCATGTCGTCTGTCCGTGACACATTTTTGTATCAAAGTCTAGGTACCAGTTTTTAGTCCAATCGACTTCAATCTTGGATAATGATTTTGGAAGAAATCGGTTTAGATTTAGATATTAGCACACCATATATAATATATGCCGATATGGACTTATCATGCCCAGAAGCCAGAGTTTTTTACCCTAATTTGCTTAAAAATTTTGACAAGAAAAACAGTTTGTAACTACAGCTAAGTGTGGTCCAAATTTTATTGATATCGGTTTCAGATTTTAGATATAGCTCCCATATATATGCTATCGCCCGTATGGACTAATACGGTTCCCAGGAAGCCAGATTAGTAGTGTAGTCAAGTGTGGGCCAAATTTTTATTGAAATCGTTCAGATTTAGATCTAGCTCTAATTATATGTCGTTTCGCTTCGAATTTACAACTCAGTATGAACAACAGTGGCCAATTTTTACTCCGATTTAATTGAAATTTTTGCAGCATATGAGTAGAAATTTAGCATTGAGTAGCTATGGCGTGTCAAATTTGGTTGAAATCGGTTTCAGATTTAGATATATCTCCCATATATATGCTTTCGCCGATTTACACTCATATGAGCAGCAGAGGCCAATTTTTTGCTCCGATTTAGTTGAAATTTTGCACAGGGAGTAAAATTAGCATTGTAGCTATGCGTGCCAAATTTGGTTGAGATTTAGATATAGCTTCCCATACTATATGTTTTCTGATTTCGACAAAAATAGTAAAAATATCCACATTTTCCTTGTAAAATCGGCCACTGCTTAGTCGAAAACTTATAAAGATGACTCAAAGTTCCTTCATTTTAATTAACATATTGATCGACTCGATAAATTCGATGATTATAAAGCTTTTGCGAAGTTTCCTTAAATTTGCTTTCAGATTTTAATGTTTCCCATATTTTTTACTAACATTGATGATCACCCTAGTGACATTAGCCGATTAAATTTCGAGTTCTTATAGAATTTTTGTAGAAGTCTACCTATCAAATTCTAAATTTGTTCCAGATCGAGCTTTATACTGTAAATGTAATGTATTTGGGACAAACCTTTATTATAGCCCCCAACACATTTGACGGATGTGATATGGTATCGAAAATTCAGATGTACCAAAGTGGTGGCAGGGTATAATACTAGTCGGCCCGCCGACTTTGTTTTTTTCTTAACTTTTACTAACAGTTGTTGTTCCACCTCAGCGCATATACCGACCTAAAATGTAAAATCTATAAGTATTGTAGAACTCTGTCCTGATCTGGTCATAATACTTACAGAATATAATGTGTATGGGTGCCCGCCGAACTTTAGACTTTCCTTACTTGTTATGGGTCTCAATGTCAACCCATTTTTGCAAAGTTGTTGAGATTATATACTTAACGCGCATGTACAATTTCAACTGGAGCGTAATGAAGTTTGCTCCCCAAGAGGATTCGCAGCAAACCTGGGGGTCGTTTATATGGGGGCTATACCTACCCTGAAAAATATATTGTCGTTTTTTATTCATTGTCGTCTTTGATTCGACTTCAAATTGGATATCCTTAACATGTAATAAAAATTTTGTTTTTGCTAAAATCAAATTTCTTTTAATACTTCTGAAAAAATCTTTTAAAAATTAACGAAATCGTATTTAATATTGTTGACTTTTACATCTTTAACTATTAAGTTAAAAAGCAATTTTAAATAATAGGATATGTTTTGTAAGCAGCCTTATTTTAAAGTCGTTTTTGCTTGAAACGTAGCATATATTTTTCACCTTGTAGTCTTGAACTATGGAAATTTAAGTAGTCGTTCACAAATGTTTTTAATGGACTTTGATAGAACATGAAGAAAAGTCTAAAAGATTCGATAAATTAAGAATTCGTTTCGCTAGAATCAAGTAGCAAAGCTCTATTTAGAATTGTGTCTTTTATATGTAGATGCTGTCAATTCTCCGCTTCTTGGGCCAGAATGAATACAAATTTCATTAGTGTTTAAGACAAACATCTTTGGAATACGGCATGCCTTTTTTATAACGCCTTCACGACTACTTGTGGTAAGGGTAGTAATAAGTTTTAAGGTGTCCATCTCTCGTTATGATGACCGCTGAAGAAGGAAAGTAGTCTGAGCACCCATCTTGTGTAGTGTATAGAGATCGGCTTTTAGAATTAAATTCTGAGTTGATTTAGCGGATGTCTGTCTGTTGTATGTCTGTTTGATGTATTTTTGTGTCGCAAAGTCAGCTTCCGCAGTTTAAGTCCGATCGTCCCTAAAATTTGACATAGGGTCGCTTTTTCGGCTCAAGAGACTATTGATTTTGGGAAAAATCGAGTTCAGATTTAGATATATGCTGGGGCATATATATTTATAACCGATCTGGTTCTAAATGACGTATTTATCAACCGATATTCGTTTCCAATTAGTATAATCGACATATTCTTGTGAATTTTCGTAAAATTTTGGCAAATATCAGTGCAATCGGTTCAAGATTCAAATATAGAATCTTAATATAGCTTTGGCCCGATTTAAGCTCCTAATGACCTGCAGAGGCCAATCCTGTTTGTTTCCGATTGAGCGTGAAATTGTTGACAGGGAGTAGAATTAACAATTATAAAGTATGCCAGTTACTGAATTTGTGTTGAAAATCAGTTTTCAGATTTGATATAGTCCATATATACTTTCGCGCCGATTTACACTCCTATAGCCGCCAGGGCCACAGGTTTTACTTACTTCGAGTTACTTGGAAATTTTCAAGCAGAATTGTTGAACTACATTTATAATTGTGCACACGCGAGATTTGGTTGAAATCGGTTCAGATTTTAGATAATAGCTTCCATAAATATAGCTTTCGGCCCGATTAACACCTCGCTACTGGCCCAGATGCCAAAGCTTTACCTTGAGTTTTTGCCCAAGGAGTAGAACTAACATTATAAATATGCATAGCGAATATGATTGAAATCAGTGCCAGAAATTTGATATAGCTTCCCATATATAATCTGTCGGCCGATTTAGAGATTGACCAACCGGAGATAAAAATTTTTCTGGCGCCGATTTTACTAAATTGTGCAAAGGAAATGGAAAATAACATTTTTACTATACATGCCAAATTTAAAGTTGATTGGTTCGATTGAGATATAAAGGGCGATACGGTCAACAATTTGGT
>PGFW01064242.1:1469-14472 GCA_003123925.1 Haematobia irritans | reverse complement strand
GTCTGTTCCGTCTGTCTGTCTTGTTGAAATGTATTTTGTGTGCAAAGTAACAGGCTCGCAGTTTTAGTCGATTGTTCCTAATTGCGGTCCTGTTTCGGTTCAAAGACGATCCTATTGATTTTGGAAAAAATCGGTTCAGATTTAGATATAGCTGCCATATATATTTTTCACCGACATCTGGTCATAATTTGGCGTGATAATATCAAACCGATCTTTCCTCAAATTCCGACACATCCAAATATTTTATGAGTCTTCGAAAAACTTGCACAAATATCATCCAAATCGGTTTCAGATTGTAAGATATAGCTTTCCCATATAATAGGCTTTCGCCCGCATTTTTTGCCACACTCCTTTGTCCACAGAGGCCAATGTTTTGCTCACGATTTAGTTGAGGAATTTTGCCACTGCGGAGTTAGAATTAGCATTATAGCTATGCCGTGCCAAAAATTTGGTGTTGACAATCGGTTCAGATTTAGATATAGCTCCCATATATAGCTTTCGCCCGATTTACCTTCATATAGACCACAGAGGCCTAGTTTTTGCTTTCCGATTGTTAGCTTGATTTTGCATTAGGGAGTAAAATTAGCATTGTTTGCTATTGCGTGCGCAAATTTTCGGTGAAATCGGTTCATATTTAGATATAAGCTCCATATATATGTTTTCCTGATTCTCGACAGAAAATGCGTTTCAAAATACCAACATTTTTCCTTGTTAAAATCGCCATCTGCTTAGTTCGACTAGTTTGGAAAATTACTCTAATTTTCTAAAAACTTCTAATACATACATATCGAGCGATAATCAAAAATTACACTTTTGCCGAGTTTCCTTTAAGATTGCTTCAGATTTAAATGCTTTCCCCATATTTTTTTACTAAACATTGTGATTCCACCCTAGTCCATTAGCCGACTTAAAATTTTGAGTCTATGATTTTGTAAAAGGGTTCTATCAATTTTCTGTCCAAATCGAGCTGATATTTAAATGTATGGTATTTGGACAAACCTTTATAATATGCACCCAGCACATTTGACAGGATGTGATATGGTATCGAAAATTTAGATCTATAAAGTGGTGCAGCGCGTATAATTATAGTCGGCCCCGCCCAGACTTTTAGCTTTTCCTTACTTGTTTTGACTTTGATTGGTCAATATCTTTAATAGACGATGTCAATGTAGTAGAAATTTTTGGAAAGGAATTGCTTACTAAAATAAATTACCGAGCCTCTTTTAATACACCTTTTTTTTATGCCCCTAAACGACTACACACTGCAACAAGAAGATGTATAAATATGCAACCTGGAACGTGATCTTTCTATGCAGGTAGATGTTTAAGCACAAATTAACTTATTAATTGTACAGATTTACAATTTTCGAATTATTCTGTTTACCTCTCAGAAAAAACTAATTTAGCTTACAGGACTGCTGATGTTATTGGAAATCTAGGCGCACCTAAATATAGGAAGGAACATGTTTGACAGTCCGTTAATATTGATTAAGGAATATAATAATTTATATAGGTTTATTTTTTAAACCCTACCTTTTAGTTGTTATTGGTCCATAAGTTGTATATCTAAGTTATGCTTAGAATACAAACACACAATAACAAAAAAACAAAACTTCTTTAGTCGTATAGCATAATTCAGGAAAATACAATATTCGACGACTTCTTTTTATAAGAAACCGCATATTTTCTGTTATTTTAATACAAACCTAAATGAAGATATTGGGCGTAATATATACATTTTTGATGTGAATTTATTGCCCATTATCAATAAATAAGTTTATGAATCAAGTTTCAAACAAGTTGATTGATTTTTGTCGCGAAATTAATTAAATTTTTATTTGACTTCAATTAAAAACTGTGGATTGAATTTTATGTAAAAATCAATCACGTTTTTAATTGATTTCATCACACGAATTAATTGATTTACCCCGTGACAAAACGTCAATTAAATTTTTTATTGAAAATCGTGTTGATTGTTAATCAAAGTGGGTGATTGATACTATCATTTTCGTGATTGAAGACTTTTCAATCGTGATTGAAATCAAAAAAAAAATTTATGTGTAATCTTATCGTGATGCAATGTATCCAATGTAATCTAAAAATATTTGCCCAGTGTGACCACATCGTAAGTGCTTCCAAACATATTATATGTTCACATAAAACTAAGATCATAATGTTTCAGCAATATCCTAAAATATACGTACTTCCCGGCAAAATATATTTGATACACAGTTAGAGAAACGAATTTTTTGAGGGTGAAATTTATGTACTAAACATTTACAAAGGTACATATATCGTTTCCGACAACCCATTTATAACTATTTAATTTTTAAATGAGATATCGATAAAAAATGTATTTCTTAAACTATAGATTGCAGATATTAATAATAATTAACCCCTCAGTTTAGCTATCAGTTGGATAACTGGCCGCCTTGGAGCTCATGATGGTGCAATTACTTTCATTGCTGCGAGCAAACAAATATCAAGCTTCAAAGCATTACTAATTGGTATAAGTGGAGGGAATTGTAGTGCATATTACTATCTAAAATAATATTGGTAGCATTGATTCGTTTTTATCGAACATCTTAATAAATTCTAATATTTTTTACTTGTACTTTTATTTCCGGACAATGGATTTACTGTGGAAAAGGGTAGGAGAAAAACGATACCATGCATCAACAATGTCAAACAGATATGTTTGCACTTTCTTCTTTAATGATGCCAACAGATATATTCTTTACTTGCCTTATTCTTGTTGCTATTTAGGCAGTTTGGTTGAACTGAAATTGGGAAGACGCGTCGGCGGCGTTGCTGCAAATTGGCCATGTCATTGGAAGAATGAACTCGATGTACTTATAGGCGGCATTACATACATATATGGACACTGCTTGCGTTGACGTTGCGGCGATACTGTTGCTTAATGTGGTGGTATGCCTGTTCGCAGTGGTGGTAAGTAATGGAATTCATATGTTGGCAGTGGTATATTGTCAATGACGGCACTATCTTGCTTTCCTGTAATGGATTTGTGTTTGGAGGACACTTTCGAAATGCTGCCATTTGCGGTTACTCCCTCCAAAAAGTCGCTTCTATAATATATACTCCCAAACACATTCTGCTCCAAGTCTGCTCCAAGTATATATATTTTCAGGATTTGGTCCAAACAAACTATTGTTTGTATTATGTTTCACCCTAGGCCTATACTGGCTAGAAAAACTTTTAATGAAATTTTCTCTGTGTGTATATATTTTAACGACGCCAATTGGGTACTTCCTTTTTTACTTGCCCAGCATACCTCTTCTGCGGTCCTTCTCGTCTTTGGAATTTGCTTGACTTTTTGCATATTGGCCTACAACAGCTTAAAAATAACGGGATATCTCAAAAACTATTCCATAATTTTTATTTTTTTATTTTTTTTTCGAATTTCAGCAGATCAAAATACATAAGAAAAAGTCACATCTCCCAAATATACATCAAAACAATTATATACGGCCGTTAAGTTCGGCCAGGCCGAAGCTTATGTACCCTCCACCATGGATTGCGTAGAAAACTTCTACTGAAGAGTATCATCACAACTCGGAAATTACTTGGGTTGCGGTTAACTCTTGCCGATGGCAAGCTATCTTAACAACTTCCTATACACCGTATTAAACTAAAAAGACAGATTAAAATACGTATACAATTAAGTTTTAAAGTTTCTATAGAAATAAAATTTTAACAACATTTTCTATAGAAATACAATTTTTGATAAAAATATTTCTATAGAAATAAAATTAATTGACAAAATTTCTATAGAAATAAAATTTGCAGGAAATTTTCTTATAGAAATAATATTTTGACAACTTTTCTAATAGAAATTAACATTTTGACAATGTTTTCTATAAAAAACAAAATTTTGGTAGATTATTTTTGAACCGATATGGACCAATTTTTGTGTGATTGGGCATCGGACATATATATAACTATAGACGAATATGGACCAATTTTTGCATGTGTTATTGGGCGGCCTATCACCACTTTGCAAATTTGCAAACCGCGATAAATTTTGCCTCTCCAAGAGGCCCTCCGGAGATCAAATCTGGCGAACGGTTTTATACGCGGCCTTTATATATTATGGACCGATATGGCACCCAATTCTTGCGTGTTTTGTTAGAGGACCACATTCTAACACATGTTCCAAATTTCAACGGATCGGATGAATTTTGCTCCTCCAAGAGGCTCGAGCATAAAAAAAAAGTAAAAAATACAAACGACAAATCTGGCGGATCGATTTATATGCGGCTATATGATAATTATGGACCGATATGGAACAATTCTTGGCGTGGTTGTTTAGAGACCATATACTAACACACGTACCAAATTTCAAACCGGATCGGCATTGATTTTGCCTCCTCTAAGAGCTCCGGAGGTCAAATCTGGGGCATCGGCTATTATGAATTATGGACCGATATGGACCAATTTGGCATGCTTGTTCGAGACAATATACTAACACCACGCCTACCAAATTTCAATCGCGATCGGATGACTTTTGGCGGGCTATATCTATAATTACTGGCGCGCATGTGGGGGGGAACCCCAAAAAAAATTTTTTTTGCATGCGTCATTAGAGACATGTATCACCCAACACCATTGTACCAATTTCAGACGGGATCTCCCCGATGAAAAATTTGCTTCTCTTGAGGCTCCGCAAGCCAAATTCGGGGGATCGGTTTATATGGGCGGCTATATATAATTATGGATTCGATGTGCGACCAATTTTTGCATTGGTTATTAGAGACCAATATATTAACACCATTGCCTACCAAATTTCCAGCCGGATCGGGAGGCAAAATTTGGTTTCTCTTAAAGTATCGATGAAATTGCTTCTTCTTAGAAGCCAGGGTTATGGCAGCCGGAGTCGGAGTCTGAAGATTTTGCTGGAGTCGGTAGTCGTTAAAAATTTTGCTCGACTCGACTCCGGCCTAAAACCCAAATTTTTTTAAAACACTCACATTTTTTGTAACAAGCAAGTTTTTAGTTTTCCATTGCGTTATTCATTCGATCAATGTACAGCATGATTGTAAATGAAAATCTTCAACTTCCAATTACGGCTAAAATCTTTTTATATTTCCTAGAATGTTTAGGCACTTAGCAGATGGCGCTGGATCGATCCATTTTAATGCCCATATCAATTTATTTTAAATATTTCGAACAATCGATATTTATTTATAGAAAATTTTTGTCAAAATGTTTGTTTCTATAAAAAGTTTTGTCAAATTTTATTTCTATAGCAAATTTTATCAAATTTTATCTTCTATAAAAAATTTTATTCAAAATTTTATTACTATAGAAATTGTTTACCCGATAATTATTCAAATATAACTTCAATGTATCGATTTAATTTCTTGTAAAGGTTCAATGAAAACTTACAACATTTGAAATTTCCCTTTTGCTACTAAATGCCTAACTGAATTTGCAAATCATTAGGATTTAATTCTCATTTCACAAATTTCATATGAGCGATCGTGTCTTAAAATTTTGTAAAATTTTAATTTGCAGGAAAAAACTAAGGTAAAAATTGTTAAATGAATTTAAAAAAATGAATAATCTAAATAAAGTTGCTCGCTTTCGGAATTTAAAGCGACGAAAAGTTTGCTGTTAGAACTTCGTTTTTTCATTCAACAATATTTCTTTAAATTCTTTACAATAAAGTATGGCACCAGGCTAACGCCATTACATCATTCTTGTTTGGTATTGCACTGACCGGATAATTCTAATATGGCTTTTCTTGCTCCGTGTGTCTCGGCAGCTATCATCCGTACGTGTTGTAAGATAAATGAACGAGATGATACTATTACTGGCATAATGCACTGGTGGTATTGTGCTTTTCATTCGGTACATAACCTCACCCTACGAGTCACCAAAATGCTATTCAGGAACAAAGCGATTCTGCTTCACGGGAACAGCCCTCGGAACCTCGATTCCACACGATGGCAATACCCCAAGAAAACTCCACAGGTCGTACTACAAATTTACAAAATTGCCCCCCGTTCTGGAATAAGTCGAAGAACTCAGCTGCAATTACAACAGTTGGAGGAGGAGATGCTTCTTCGACAAGAATTCTTGAGGCGTAAATATGAGCTTCTGTATAGAGAGAGAAGATGAATGTTACGAAGTTCAGGAAAATGACAACGAGCAATTACAACAATCAGCAATGGTGAATAATGACCAAAATAATTGTCAAACCCCAAGGAATCACCTCTTGCTCAAAGTTGCCAACAGAACCAGAGCACAAATCCAGCCACCCAAGTTAACGATAACAGTGTTTTTTCATTAACAGCACCAAATGATCCTATTCATAGCGTTAATAACATTTCTTTAAACAGGGTATCGTCGTCTGCTTGTAACACTGCCAATGATAACATCTTTATTCCACGACGACTTTCAGCTCACCACACATCAAATGTTAATAGAATGAACAACAGAGTTGTTGTGGAGAATTTAGCGGAGACGCCAACCATCAATGACATTTCATTGCCACAGTGCCAAAGTACTCGAATCCACCACAATACCCGTTCGAAGAATCAAAACAAGGGCCATGAAAGAGATGATAATATGTTTAACTGGCCCAACACAACGATGTAAACAAAACAAATAATATTGAAAATATTACAACACGCCAACTAATGGCTCGCCAAAGTATTTCGAGAGATTTGCCTCTTTTCAATGGAGATCCTAAAGAATGGCCAATATTTTTTAGTGCCTTTGAGCAAAGTTCGCGTATAACCGGTTATAGTGACGAAGAGAATTTAGTGAGACTACAAAAGAATTTGCACGGCAAAGCTCGCGAAGCTGTTCGTAACTGCCTTATGCTGCCAGATATGCGTTCCTGATATAAATCAGAACACTAAAAATGTACTTCGGAAGCGACCAGAATGTAATTTTAAAAAATGTAATTGATGAAGTCGCTAAAATAATCTATACAACGAGGCCAACTAGAACTTGATTAGATTTGCATTTGCTGTTTCAAAAAACATTTGTGCTACTATTAGGCGTCGGCCAGCAAATGATTATTTAAACTAATCCTACTCTTCTTACAGGAGCTGGTGGACAAGTTACCTTTCGGACAGCGTTTTAACAATTGCTATTTATTCTAAGATATTGCTCGTCCCACTTGATGCATTTCTCGATTTGGTTGTACACGGTTGCCGCAGGCTACTTGCCGTGTCACTGTCCTGTTTTTGATGGAGTAAAATGCCAAAACAACGAGAGGGTCGTCTCAACACCACACAGTGATTCTACAAAAGGCCAACTTGCCCGCAAGTTGTTAAGTTTGCGATGAGCCCAAATAAGGCTCAACCAATGTAATGATTTCAAGTCCCTGCCCATAGATAAAAAATGGGAAATTATTAAGTTAAAAAATTTATGTAGAATATGCTTAGGCAAGCATAGGAGGCGATGTTGGTTCCAAAAACCATGTGGGGTAGATGGATGTTCCATCCTACACAATCCTCTTTTGCATAATGAAGAAGAACAAGAAAATACTGTAAGCAGTTTGAATAGCCACAAAACCGAAGGTGAGTCTTTTTTTAGAATCTTGCCAGTAACATTACATAGTTGGGCTTAATCAATTTAATATTATTCGCTATTGGATTGATTGGAATCCAACATCGCCTCCTATGCTTGGCCTAAGCTATTCTAAACATAAATTTTTATAACTTAATAATTTTCCCATTTTTTATCTATGGGCACGGGCACTTGAAATTCGATTACATTGGTTGACCTTATGTGCTCAGTCGCAACATAATCATTACTTGCGGCAAGTTGCCTTTTGTATGAATCACTGTCGTTGTTTGAGACGACCCTCTCGTTTGTTTTGCATTTTACTTCCATCAAAAACAGGAACAGTGACACGGCAAGTAGCCTCGGCAACCGTGTACAACCAATCGGAGAAATGCATCAAAGTTGGGACGAGCAATTATCTTTAGAATAAATAGCCCATTGGTAAACGCTGTCCGAAGGTAACTTGTCCACCAGCTCCTGTAAAAGAGTAGGATTATTTAAATAATCATTTAGCTGCGACGCTCTAATAGTAGCACAAATTGCTTTTTGACAGCAAATGCAAATTCTATCAAAGTTTCTAGTTTGCCTCGTTGTATAGATATTTTACGAACTTCATCAATTACATTTTTTAAAATACATTCTGGTCTTCCGAAGTACATTTTTAGTGTTCTGATTATATCAGGAACCATATCTGGCAGCATAAGGCAGTTACGAACAGCTTCGCGAGCTTTGCCCGTGCAAATTCTTTTTGTAGTCTCACTAATTCTCTTCGTCACTATTAAACTCGGTTATACGTCCCCGAATACTTTGCCTCAAAGGCCACTAAAAAATATTGCGCCATTCTTTAGGATCTCCATTGAAAAGAGGCAAATCTCTCGAAATACTTTGGCGAGCCATTAGTTGCGTGGTTGTAATATTTTCAATATTATTTGTTTTGTTTACATCGTTGTGTTGGCAGTTAAACATATTATCATCTCTTTCATGGCCCTTGTTTTGATTCTTCGAACGGGTATTGCTGGTGGTTCGAGTACTTTGGCACTGGTGGCAATGAAATGTCATTGATTGGTTGCGCTCCGCTAAATTCTCCACAACAACTTCTGTTGTTCATTCTTTATTAACATTTTGATGTGTGGTGAGCTGAAAAGTCCGTTCGTGGCAATAAAAGATGTTTATCATGGGCAGTGTTACAAGCAGACGACAGATACCCCTGATTTAAAGAAATGTTTTATTAACGCTATTTGAATAGGATCATTTGGCTGCTTGTTAATGAAAAAACACTTGCTTATTCGTTAAACTTGGGTGGGCTGATTTGTGCTCTTGCGTTCTGTTTTGGCAACTTTTGAGCAAGAGGATGGATTCACTTTGGGCGTTTGACAATTATTTGGTCATTATTTCACCAATTGCTCATTGTTGTAATTGCTCGTTGTCATTTTCCTGAACCTCTTACATTTCATCTCTTCTTCTCTATAAGAGCTCATATTTACGCCTCAAGAATTCTTGTCGAAGAAGCATCTCCTCCTCCAACTGTTGTAATTGCAGCTGAGTTCTTCGACTTATTCCAGAACGGGGGGCATTTTGTAAATTTGTAGTACGACCTGTGGAGTTTTCTTGGGGTATTGCATCGTGTGGAACGAGTTCCGAGGGCTGTTCCCGTGAAGCAGAATCGCTTTGTTCCTGAATAGCATTTTGGTGACTCGTAGGGTTGAGGGTTATGTAACCGAAATCGAAAGCACTACACCAGTGGCATATCCAGGTAAATATATCATCTCGTTCATTTATCTTACAACACGTACGATGATAGCTGCCGAGACACACGGAGCAAGAAACCATATTAGAATTATCCGGGTCAGTGCATACCAAACAAGATGATGTTAATGCGTTAGCCTGTGCCATACTTTATTGTAAGAATTTTAAAGAAATTGTTGAATGAAAACGAAGTTCTAACAGCAAACTTTTCCGTCGCTTTAAAATTCTGAAAGCGAGCACTTTATTAGATTATTCATTTTTAATTCATTTACAATTTACCTTAGTTTTCCTCAAATTAAAATTTTACAAATTTAAGACACGACTCGCTCATATGATTTGTGAAATGAGAATTAATCCTAAATGATTTGCAAATTCAGTTTAGCATTTAGTACAAAAGGGAAATTTCAATGTTGTAATTTTCATGAACCTTTACAAGAAATTAAATCGATTACATTGAACGTTATATTTGAATAATTATCGGTAACAATTTCTATAGTAATAAAATTTTGAATAAATTTTTTATAGAAATAAAATTTTGATAAAATTTGCTATAGAAATAAAATTTTGACAAAATTTTTTTATAGAAACAACATTTTGACAAAATTTTCTATAAATAATATCGATTGTTCGAAATATTTAAAATAAATTGATATGGGCATTAAAATGGATCGATCCAGCCCATCTGCTAGTCTAACATTCTGGAAATATAAAAGAATAGCCGTAATGGAAGTTGATTTTCATTTACAATCATGCTGTACATTGATCGAATTAATTAACGCAATGGAAACTAAACTTGCCTTGGTTACAAAAATGCTGAAGTGTTTTAAAAAAAATTTGTGTTTTAACGCCGGAGTCGGAGTTCGAGCAAAATTTTTACGACTACCGACTCCATGCAAAAATCTTCAGACTCGACTCGCGCTCCATAACCCTGGCTCTAAGAGAGCCAAATTTTCAATCGATACTTTAAGAGAACCAAATTTCCTCCGATCCGGCTGAAATTTGGTACATGGTGTTAGTATATGGTCTCTAATAACCATGCAAAAATTGGTCCACATCGATCCATAATTATATATAGCCCCCATATAAACCGATCCCCCGATTTGGCTTGCGGAGCTCTAAGAAGAAGCAAAATTTCATCGATCCGTCTGAAATTTGGTACATGGTGTTGGTATATGTTCTCTAATGACCATGCAAAAATTGGTCCACATCGGCCCATAATTATATATAGCCCCCAAAAGTCATCCGATCCGATTGAAATTTGGTACGTGGTGTTAGTATATTGTCTCTAACAAGCATGCCAAAATTGGTCCATATCGGTCCATAATTCCATATAAGCCGATCCCCAGATTTGACCTCCGGAGCCTCTTAGAGGAGCAAAAATCATCCGATCCGGTTGAAATTTGGTACGTGGTGTTAGTATATGGTCTCTAACAACCACGCAAGAATTGTTCCATATCGGTCCATAATTATATATAGCCGCCATATAAATCGATCCCCAGATTTGTCCTCCGGAGCCTCTTGGAGGAGCAAAATTCATCCGATCCGGTTGAAATTTGGAACATGGTGTTAGAATGTGGTCTCTAACAAACACGCAAGAATTGGTCCATATCGGTCCATAATTATATAAAGCCCCCGTATAAACCGTTCCCAGATTTGATCTCCGGAGCCTCTTGGAGGAGCAAAATTTATCCGGTTGAAATTTGCAACGTGGTGTATAAGGCCGCCAATAACCATGCCAAAATTGGTCCATATCGGTCTATAGTTATATATAGCCGATCCCCAATCACACAAAAATTGGTCCATATGGTTCAAATAATTCTACCAAAATTTTGTTTTTATAGAAAACATTGTCAAAATGTTATTTCTATAGAAAATGTTGTCAAAATATTATTTCTATAGAAAATTTTCCCAAAATTTTATTTCTATAGAAAATTTTTGTCAAAATTTTATTTCTATAGAAAATTTTATCAAAATTGTATTTCTATAGAAAATGTTGTTAAAATTTTATTTCTATAGAAACTTTAAACTTAATTGTATACGTATTTAATCTGTCTTTTTTAGTTTAATACGGTGTTAGGAAGTTTTAAGATACCTTGCCATCGGCAAGAGTTACCGCAACCCAAGTAATTCGATTGTGGATGATACTCTTCAGTAGAAGTTTCTACGCAATCCATGGTGGAGGGTACATAAGCTTCGGCCTGGCCGAACTTACGGCCGTATATACTTGTTTTGATGTATATTTGGCGAGATGTGACTTTTCTTATGTATTTTGATCTGCTGAATTCGAAAAAAAAATTAAAAAAATAAAAAATTATGGAATAGTTTTTGAGATATCCCGTTATTTTAGCTTTGTAGCCAATATGCAAAAAGTCAACAAATTCAAAGACGAGAGAGACCGAGAGAGTATGCTGCAAGTAAAAAAAGGAAGTAACAATTGGGTCGTTAAAATATTATACACACAGAGAAAATTTCATTAAAGTTTTTCTACCAGTATAGGCCTAGGGTGAAACATAATACAAACAATAGTTTGTTTGGACCAATCCTGAAAATATATATACTTGGAGCAGAATGTGTTTGGGAGTATATATTATAGAAGCGACTTTTTGGAGGGAGTAACCGCAAATGGCAGCATTTCGAAAGTGTCCTCCAAACACAAATCCATTACAGGAAAGCAAGATAGTGCCGTCATTGACAATATACCACTGCCAACATATGATTCCATTACTTACCACCACTGCGAACAGGCATACCACCACATTAAGCAACAGTATCGCCGCAACGTCAACGCAAGCAGTGTCCATATATGTATGTAATGCCGCCTATAAGTACATCGAGTTCATTCTTTCAATGACATGGCCAATTTGCAGCAACGCCGCCCGACGCGTCTTCCAATTTCAGTTCAACCAAACTGCCTAAATAGCAACAAGAATAAGGCAAAGTAAAGAATATATCTGTTTGGCATCATTAAAGAAGAAAGTGCAAAACATATCTGTTTGACATTGTTGATGCATGGTATCGTTTTTTCTCCTACCCTTTTCCACAGTAAATCCATTGTCCGCGAAAATAAAAGTACAAGTAAAAATATTAGAATTTATTAAGATGTTCGATAAAAAACGAATCAATGCCTTACCAATATTATTTTAGATAGTAATTTCGCACTACAATTCCCTCCACTTATACCAAATTAGTAATGCTTTGAAGTTGATATTTGCTTCTGCTCGCCAGCAATGAAAGTAATTGCACCATCATGAGCTCCAAGGCGGCCAGTTATCCAACTGATTAGCTAAACTGAGGGGATTAATTATATATTAATATCTTGCAATCTATAGTTTTAAGAAATACATTTTTCGAATATCTCATTTAAAAATTAAATAGTTATAAATGGGTTTTCGCGAAACGATATATGACCTTTGTAAATGTTTCAGTACATAAATTTCACCCTCAAAAATTCGTTTCTCTAACTGGTGTATCAATATATTTTGCCGCGGAAGTACGTATATTTTTAGGATATTGCCTGAAACATTTATGATCTTAGTTTTATTGGTTTTTTTTGGAACATATAATATGTTGGAAGCCTTCGATGTGGTCACATGGGGCAAATATTTTAGATTACATTTGGATACATTGCATCCGATAAGATTACACATACAATTTTTTTTTTGATTTCAACTCTTACGATTGAAAAGTCTTCAATCACGAAAATGTAGTATCAATCACC
>PGFW01064229.1:0-11569 GCA_003123925.1 Haematobia irritans | reverse complement strand
ACCGTGATTACAATATAATGGACACTAAAATATATTGTCTTCAGAAAGCAAAATAAAAATGTTGTTGCATCTTAAAACAAAATACCTTATATAAAAGATTATCTACACAGTTAAAAAATATCACAAAAAATTCCCAATTGAGAAGATTGTGAATCGAAATTGAAAACGTTTTTTTCGAATTAAGAAAAGTAACAGTTGATATGCTCTTAACCATGTTAATCAACTAGAAACATTATTGATATTTGTTTAATTTTTTGCAATTAAAAATTAATAGATAGCAATTGAATTGTTAATCAAACTCTCGAAAAAAGTGAATTGATACTATTAAACATTGAATAAAAACTAGAAACATTATTGATAGTTTTTGTTAAATTTGTTTCAATGTAAAAAATTTATTTGATACAATTAAACTTTTACATCAAACCTGTTGCAAAAAATTATGGATATTTTTTGTTTTTTAAATCTCTTAATTAATTATTTATTATTATCTTTTTTTTAAGCTATAAATTTTTGAATCAACTAAAAGGAACTAAAAATAAGGTTTATATAGAAAGGATTGAAAATTAAGTCATAGCGATAAATATTGTTTTCGTTTTTTAAGTTAAAAAATTAGATGGAAGTTTTCGCGAATCAAATATCAATAAAAATTTAATTGGAATCAATTAAAAATTAATTGGAAATTTTCTAATTGAAAATCATTGAATTTTTAATCAAGATTTTTTGAGTGGCTCAATTTAAACAGTGCTTCATACTATCATGTTCGACAGTTTTGTTTTTTTTCAATTAAAAATGTTATTTGATCAATTAATTCTATGTGTTATTGGAATGTGAAAACAAATTTTTGTTGGCTAATTATCAACTTGTCTAAAAATTTCGTCCGAGGAAAATATATTGTTGGCGATGTGAGGAGAAACATTTTTGTTTTTTCATTTGCGTGCGTAAGCTTAGAGCGCAAATACTAAATTCATTCATCGTGATTAGGTTTCCATAAAGTAATATTTTCATATATATTTAGAATTTTCATAAAAGAAACATGCCAATCAACCAATTTCAGTGGCTGACGGAAATTCCCCTTTAAAGCCGCCAAATGTTAACTATTTGGTGTCGACTGTTGTAATAGCCAAACAATATTGTAATTATTTAATAATTAAGTTATTCACGCTTCATATCTTAAAATTCATCCTATAATGTTATGTTTAGTTTTTTTTTTAACTGTCAGTATCGTATCATTTTTTCAGCTTTAAGTTTTGTTATTCCCTTTACCTTATGTTGTGTGGATAACAATATTGAATAAAACAATGATCTCAGGCAAATTGTCCTCATTGTGTTGCTCTTGAAGATTGGCTCGTCACATCCCAAACCATTGGTTTTTCATTAGCGTTTCAATCATTTGTTGTTCGAAAAAAATGTTCTAGTTTTACCTCTGTATTTGATTTTCCATTCTGGTTTCCCTGGAGGAAGGTTTGTGATTTCCGAATGTTTCAGATTCATGTCTCGTTAAGTTATAGCGCCAGTTTATTGGATATCTCTTTTTCAAACGCTGAACTAAATAAAAAAAAAAAAACATTCAAAGTAAAATTGATACACTGAAAAAAATATTGTTCACAAGCCACAAAAGCATTTCTTCTTTTGCTGCGCTCCTTATTTGTCAACAGGTTTGGCTGATAACGCCCGGTCTTGACACATAGATGGCGCCGCTAAGTAAATTTCAAATGCAAGTATTATTTTTATATAGTACCAACCTTCAATGTGATTGTGTCAAAAATTTGACGTCTGTAAGTGGCAATTAGTCATTTGTGAGATAGAGCGTCTTTTTGTGAAGACAACTTTTTGTGTTATGTGAAAGCAAAGTAAGGAAAGTCTAAAGTCGGGGCGGCGCGGACTAATATTATACCCTGCCACCACTTTGTAGATCTAAATTGTCGATACCATATCATCACCTCAAAATGTGCTTGGGGCTATAGTATAAAGTTGTCCCAAATACAGACATTTAAATATCACACGAATCTGGACACAGAATGGATAACTTCTTTAACAAATCTATAGACTCAAAATTTAAGTCGGCAAATGCACTGGGTGGAAACACAATGGTTAGATAACTACAGTGCAGTATACAATATGGGAAAACATTTAAATCTGAAGCAATTTTAAGGAAACTTCGTCCAAAAAGTTTATTTATGATTTCGCCTCGATATACGTATGTATTAGAAGATTTAAGGAAAATTAGGAGTCATTTTTACACTTTTGCGAACTAAGCAGTGGGCGATTTTGAAGGAAATATGTAGGTATTTTGACCATTTTTGTTCGAAATCAGTAAAAACATCATATATGGGAGCTATATCTAAATCTAACCGATTTCAACACAAATTTGCGGCACGCATAGCTACACATGCAATGTCTACTCCCTGTGGCACAAATGTTCAACTACAATGGAGTTAAAAAATTGGCGCCTGTCGTTGAGCTGTAAATCGGGGCGAAGCTATATATGGGAGCATATATCTAAATCTGAACCGATTCCAACCAAATTTGAGCACGACATAGCCTTACAAATGCCTAATTCTACTCCCTGCTGCAAAATTTCACGTTAATCGGAGCAAAAAATTGGCCACTGGGTCATAGAGTGTAAATCGGGCGAAAGCTAATATATGGGAGCTATATCCTAATACTGAACACATTTCAACTAAATCTTGACCGCATAGCGTACAATGCTAATTCCACTCCCTGTGAAAAATTTCAATTAAATCGGCAGTAAAAGATTGGCCACTGTGAGTCACTATGAGTTTCAAAATCAAGGTAAAGCATATATATGGCGAGTAAAGGGTATTCTTTTGAGTTAGGATTTTCATGCATTAGTATGTTGACAGGATCACGTGGATTCAGACATGGCTGTCAAAGAGAAAGATGCTCAGTATGCTTTGAATTTCATCATGACATAGACTTTTACTAAACGAGCCACCAACGTCGAAATTTTCAGTGAATGGGCCCATAAGAAAAGTTGGCAGGAAAATCCCGCTTTTTATCGACAATTTTGTTCATGCGATGAGGCTCATTTCTGGTTTGAATGGCTACGTAAATAAGCAAAATACGACTAGCCCGCATTTGCGAGGAAGAGCCAACAGAAGCCGTTTCAAGAACTGCCCATGCCATCCGAAAAATGCACTGTTTGGGTGTGGTTGTACGCTTGGGGAATCATTGGGACGTATTTCTTTCAAAGATGCTTGTTGGACGCAAACGGTGAATGGCGATCGCGTATCGTTCGATTCTAACAAACTGTTTTGTTGCCAACAAAATGGAAGAACTGAACTTGGTTGACATGTGGTTTCAACAAGATGGCGCCTACATTGCCACACAGCTCGCGAATTCCTATGGCCATTTTGAGCGGAAAAACTTCGGAGAACAATCATTCAAGAAATTGGACCGGTTAAGTGGCCACCCAAGATCATGCGATTTGACGCCTTTAGGACTATTTTTTGTGGGCTACGTCAAGTCTAAAGGTCTACAGAAATAAGACCAGCAACTATTTCCAAGCTTTGGAAGACAACATTTCGAAGAAATTCGCCGGCTATTTCCGGGCCGAAATGCTCGAAAATAGTTGCCCAAAAATTCGACTTTTCCGAAATGGACCCCCACCTAAGGACGCAGCCCGACTCTGCGTGTCAACATTTTTAAATGAAATTATTCTTCAAAAAGTAAAATGTCATGGACAATCTAACGTTTCAAAATAAAGAACCGATGAGATTTTGCAATTTTTATGCGTTTTTTAAAAAAAAAGTTATACAAGCTCTTAACAAATCACCTTTATAATCCTAAGTTCTGAACGATTTTAATAAAATTTGGCCACTTCGTCACTACGACTACTAAATTTGTTGCTTCCCTGTGCAAAATTTCAACCAAATTTGGGGTAAACTCTGCCTTCTGGGACCGTATTAGTTCATATCGGGCCGAAGATATATATGGGAGCTATATCTAAATCTGAACCGATTTCTTCCAAAATCAATAGGGTTCTATTCTGAGCCCAAACACATACTTGTGCCAAGTTTGAAATCGATTGGACTAAAACTGCGACCTAGACTTTGATTACAAAAACGTGTTCACGGACAGACGGACATGGCTATATCGACTCAGGAGCCCACCCTGAGCATTTTTTGCCAAAGACACCATGTGTCTATCTCGTCTCCTTCTGGGTGTTGCAAACATTTCTATTTATTTGTATAAAAAAAATTGTCAAAATTTTATTTCTATAGAAAATTTTGTCAAAATTTATTCTATAGAAAATTTGTCAAATTTATTTCTATAGAAAATTTTGTCAAAATTTATTTCTATAGAAAATTTTGTCAAAATTTTATTTCTATAGAAAATTTTGTCAAAATTTTATTTCTATAGAAAATTTTGTCAAATTTTTATTTCTATAGAAAATTTTATCAAAATTTTATTTCTATAGAAAATTTTGTCAAAATTTTATTTCTATAGAAAATTTTGTCAAAATTTTATTTCTATAGAAAATGTTGTCAAATTTGTATTTCTATAGAAAATGTTGTCAAATTTTTTTTCTATAGATTTTTTGTCAAAATTTTATTTCTATAGAAAATTTTGTGAAAATTTTATTTCTATAGAACATTTTGCCACAATTTTATTTCTATAGAAAATTTTATCAAAATTTTATTTCTTTAGAAAATTTTGCCAAAATTTTATTTCTATAGAAATTGTTGTCAAAATTTTTTTTCTATAGAAAATTTTGTCAAAACTTTATTTCTATAGAACATTTTGTCACAATTTTATTTCTATAGAAAATTTTATCAAAATTTTGTTTCTATAGAAAATTTTATCAAAATTTTATTTCTATAGAAAATTTTTGTCAATTTTTTTCTACAGAAAATTTTCTCAAAATTTTAACAATTTTGAAAAATTACCGATTTGAAGAAAATCGGACAAAAATTAACGAACCCTGGCAACCCTACTTACAATATTACAAAACTTCTGTGCCTAACACTATATAGTACTGGTTTAGAAGCTAATCATTGAACTGTTCTAAGAAAATCATGGATACAAGAAATTTCCCTCATGGGAAATATTTATGGATTTTGAATTTAAAGAAATCTTTTTCAATTTCAATTCAAATAAATTCGAATAATCTGCCCTAGACTTTATTGGCCATAGTGATTTGCAACGACACTCTCATAATTCTATGATTCAATAAAAACTTCCAATAAATAACAATAAAGGCGCTTAAATATTTCTAAAAAATTTTACAAAAAAAAAAACAACAAACAACAACGATCATATTGACCAGCAACACCATAGTGGTTGGCCACCAGACCACCAGATGTTAGGCATGCTTATTTTCTATGTATGGTGGGTGATTCATTTATAGTAGTCATTATCTGCTAGCCATGAGTGGACGATCGGATGGGCTAAAAGAAATCTTTTTTCGTTTTTTTTTCACTTACCTCAGTTTCGTGATCCCCTTCCAAATGCTGAAAGAGATAGGCCCCACCGACACAATAGCACACCACCATCAGAATCAATGTCACGTGCGACACAATACAAGTGATTACCTTCCATGAAAAGCAGATGGCTGTGACGCATCGTCCACGTTCCCGCTTGACCGGTTCAAGCATATGTGGCGGCAGTGAATGGGCCCGGCGAGTCGACATTATTACCGTTCGGGAAGAACAATTCGACTTTGGGTTAGTGTTTGATTTGCTTTGCTTTGGTTTGGCAATGGTCTATGGTCCAGTTCGAATAATTTGATTTGTTTTGTAATTAATTTTGTGTTGGTTTCTTTTTGGCAATGATCAATGCTGAAATGATTGATTTGCTATATTAGAACCTTCCTGCTGCCTCTTCGTCTTCGAATTGCTTAGCCGAATTTGATGAAAATTTCTGCTCGATGTTGATTAGGAAATTAAAACGCTTTAATAAAAATTCATATAGACCATAATGTCCGATGTTCTCTGTGTGGTGTGGGCGATTTCTAATGCCCAATAAATTAAAAATCAATTAATTATGATTTGTTTTTCCTTATTTATGAATTACAAAAATTTTTGTACAAATTTTTCTTATATAAATAAAAAATCTGACAAATTTTTCTATAGAAATAAAAATTTGACAAAATGTTTCTATAGAAACACCAATTTTACAAAAGTTTTCTGTAGGAAATAAATTTTGAAAAATTTTTCTAGTAGAAGTAAAATTTTGAAAAAATGTTTCTACAAGAAAAAATTTACAAAATTTTCTACAGAAATTAAAATTTTTGACAAAATTTCTAGAATAGAAATTTTAAAAATTCTATAGCATATTTAAATTTTGAAATAACTAGAAATATTTAGACAAAATTTTCTACTAGAAATAAAATTGTTGACAATTAATGAATTGTACATTTGACAAAATTTTCTACAGAAAAAAATGTTGACAAAAATTTTTCTATTGAAATAAAATTTGACAAAATTTTCTATAGAAATTAAAATTTGACAAAAAACTTTTCTATTGAATAAAATTGAAAAATTTTTCTTAGACCCAAAATTTTTATTACAGAAATAAATATTTGACCAAATTTTCGTAAAGCAAATTAAAATATTTGAAAAGTTTTCTATAAATAAAATCTAAAAAATATTTACAAAATTTTCTATAGAAATAAAAATTTTGACAAACAATTTTCTATAGAAAAAAAACGTTTATGCTTTTACAAGAGATTTTTCGATAGAATGTCTGACAATTTTGACAATTTTCTTTGAATAAAGGAAAATTTTTTTGACAAAATGTTCTATAGAAATATAAAATTTAGACAAATTTTCTACAGAAATAAGATTTTGACAAAAATTGTCTCTATTCGAAATAATTTAGACAAAATTTTCTATAGAAATAAAATTTTGGACAAAAATTTTCTATAGAAATTAAAATTTTGACAAAAATTTTTCTTACAATTTGACAGTTTAGAAGTAAAATTTTTGACAAAAATTTCTCTATAGAAATAAATTTTGACAAAATTTTCATATAATAAAATTGACAAGTTTTCGAAAAAAGTTAAATTCTTGCTATGCAATTTCTATAGAAATAAAATTTTGACAAAATTTTTAAATAAAAATTAACTCTTTGTACAAAATTTTCATAATGTATATAAACATAAAAAAATTGACAAAATTTTCTCAGAAAAAATGACAAAATTTCTATAGAAATCAAATTTTGACAAAATTTCTATAGAAATATAAATTTTTTGAACAAAAAGTTTCATATAGAAATAAAAATTTTTAATTATACATTATTTGTTCGAGCTTCGTATGGACAGATATAGGCATTAAGGAACATGGTAAATGGGAGCCATGAAAAGAAAACGCGCAGATAACAAATATCTATACACGCCTGGATCTGTACAATGTTTCGGTTCCTGGGCGAATGACCGTTTCCACAGGCCTTAGTATAGATCTGGCTGTGAGGAGATAACTTCAATTTTGGGCCCTTTATGCTAACTCCTTCAATTGTAGAAAACATTTGGGTAAATTTTTTTTAACAAATTGAATCATCTTTCTCCCACTTTACATCATCTTTCATAATAACTTACAAGTCTCTAATTAATCTTAATTTTTCCATTCGCCCGAACCGAAACATGTAACAGTCCAGGCGTGTTATAGATTTGTATCTGTCGTTTCTTTTTCAAATGGCTTCTATTAACCTAGTTTCCTTACATATAATCTGTCCATAAAGCCTCGCAAAAATAATGTCATATAATTAGATAATAATTTTTGGCCAATGTTGGACGTCATTTACCTGTTTCGGTATCAGGTAACAATGAAATATAAGAAATAAACATGTCACATAAAATTTTCTATAGAACATTAAAAATTTTGACAATTGTTCTTTCCTATAGAAATAAAAACCTCTGACAAAAAAGTTTTCTACCTTATAAATAAAATTTTGACTAAATTTTCTATATAAATAAAATTTTTGCCAAAATTTTCTATACGAAATAAAAATTTTCACAAAATTTTCTATAGAAATAAAAATTTTACATTTTTTTTTGAAATAGAATTTTGACAAAGTTTTCTGTAGAAATATAATTTTGACAAATTTTTCTATGGAAGTAATAATTTTGACAATATTTGCCACAATTTCTGGCCTCGGGATGGCCAACCGCACTTGCAAGCCCTGAAGAAGTTACAATTCGGCAAATGGTTCTATATGAGAGCTATTTGTATAAGAAAATTGTCGTCAAAATTTTTATTTTTATAGCCGGTCACGTTTTGTTCAAAATTTTATTCCGTTTAGAAGGTTTTTGTTCGAAATGTTATTTTTCTATAGAAAATTTTGTCAAAATTTTATTCTATATAGAAATATTTTTCAAAATTATTCTGTAGAAATTTTGTCAAATTTTTATTATTTATAGAAAATTTTGGCAACATTTTTATTTATATAGAAAATTTTGTCAATTTTGGTTTCTGTAGAAAATTTTGTCAAATCTTTATCTCTATAGAAAATTTTGTCAATTTTTTATTTCTATAGAAGATTTTGTCAAAATTTTACTTCTATAGAAAATTTTGTCAAATTTTTATTTCTATGGAAATTTTTTGTCAAAATTTTATTTATATTAGGAAATTTTGTACCAAAAAAAAATTTATTTCTGTAGAAAATTTTGTTCAATTTTTATTTTCTAATAGAAACTGTGGCAAAATTTTCTATTTATATAGAAAATTTCGTCAATTTTGTTTTCGTAGAAAATTTTGTTCAAATCTTTATCTCTAATAGAAAAATATTTGTCAATTTTTTATTTCTATAGGAGAATTTGTACAAAATTTTATTTCTATTTAGAAGATTTTGTCGAAATTTATTACCATAGAAAATTTGTCAAAATTTTTATTACTATTAGACAAATTTGGTCAAAATTTATTTACTATAGAAATATTGTTCAAAATTTACTTCTATAGCGAAAATTTGTCAACATTTATATAGAAGAAAATTCTCCTTCAACATTTTGTTATTTAATAATAGATTTTGTTCGAAAATATTATTTTTATAGAAAATTTTGTCAAAAATTCATTTCTATTTATGAATTACCTCTTAGTTTTGGAAAGGAATATTTTGAAAAAATCTACCAACATCAAGAATTCTTACCAATCTACTAAACAGTAAAAAATCTGGCATTTTTAATTAGGCAACCGTTGGCATGGTAAGGCGACAATTTTTAATCGAACGCTTAAATTTTTAAAAAAACTGATGTATTTACATCCATAGAGAGCAATTGTCAATTATATCCCATAAAAATTGGCAGTTCTTTCCACAAACATATTCTGCCAATTTTGGCATCTACTTACCCACGTGGTATAAACTTGGGTGTGGTACACCGCAAAAAAAATAAATTCTTTTCCTTTCCAAACGAAATTAGACAAACAAAGGTTCGTTTCTCATTTTGCTTTTCTTAATGTAAGGAAGTGTATTTTGTGAAAAAGTATATACTTTTTTGTGATAAGCGTTTATATTCTTTTGCAGGATGTTAAAAAACAATTCATAAGACAACTCAAAAAAAAAAAAAAAAAATAATTGTTTTCTTGCTAATTTGCATTTTGCCCTCACGATCTTGCTCACATTCCACGATGTTTTTTTAGTTCTTAACACCTTTACCTGTAATACCAACAATGTAGAAGGGAAATTATAACGATTTTAAAATTTATTTAAAATTTTTTTACCTTTTCGCCTGACGGAGAATCGAACCGCGGACCATGCACTTTGTAAGCAACCACTAACCACTGAGATGTCGCTGTTATGGTCATCAATAGATAAATATCCATAATAGTTTATATTTATAAGCATAGCTTGCGGCTGCGCACGAACCGAATAAAACAAAGTTTATTTAACAGAAACAATACATTTAGTTTGCACCGTGGAGCAGTATTTGCTAACGTCCGAACTCTGCATGCAAGGGTCGTGGGTTCGACCCATGCTTCCGACCAAAGTTTTTTTTTTATTTTTTTTACATATATTCCAGATATGTTCGGAAGATTCCGAAAAAAATGTTCAACATTACATTGTAGTATATAAAATTTTGAACTGTAAAATGTGTCTTATAAAAGACCTAAAGTCAGAAAAGAACAGTGTTTGATATAAACGGAAAATGGGACTGTTTGTGTTTTCAAAAATAAACTTTTTATTGACAAAAATAAAAATTTTTGCTAACAAACGAATTTTTTTGGTGATAAAAGTTTAAAATTTCGAAGCAATTCAAAAAAACTCTAACAAAAGAAAAAACGTTTCCCGGTACACCGTTTCCAACGTTTTTTTTTTCTCTTGCGTGTATCTGAAATCTAAGTTTTCTTCTTGAATTTTCCTTAGGATTATCAGCCATTGATGATGACATGGATAATGAACACATGAAGTCTTTGCCAAGAAGTGTAGCCAAAATATTTCCAATTTCAGACAGTTCACGTAAGAATTGATGCTGCCTTGTGCCTTATTGGAACGCTGTGAATGACGACGAATTCGATCTGGCTCTCGTTCAACAGCTTACCATGGGGTTTTCTCATTATTTTTTACCCTATTAATCATATTTGCAATAGCATTCAAATGTTACTGTTTACCACCCAACAACAACAACAACAAGAAAGTTAACACAACAAACAAACAAACGTGCTTAAAGAAAAGAACGTACTTCATCTAGATGTAGTTCTGTACTAATTTATGAAAATACCCTGAAATAAATAGCTACAATGTGGGTCATAGCCAAGAGAGAGAGCGATGAAAATTCGGTGCCACTAGTGGAACAAAAAATTTCCTAATAGTTAGGCCGGTATTCAATTTTCGAAATTGTTTCTTAGTGCGAAGGCTTATTTTAAGAGTAAAACGAAAAAAAAACGCTGAATGAATAAGAAGAATGTCACGATTTTTTCGCGCATCATCAAATTTGCACTTTTCGAAGCCTCGGAAGGAGCAAATTTCATCTGATCTGCTGGAAATTTGGTGGTTAGCCGAACAAGATGGAAAATTGTTATCCATATCGGTTCATAACTATATATAGTCCCCATATTAATTCGAACCCTATAATGACTTCTCGAGAAGCAAAGTTCATCCGAATCCCGGAAAATTTGACGAGCATTTTATTTCATTTATAGGAAATTTTTTCAAAAAAATTTAATTTCTATCAGAACCCATTTGCCAAAATTTTCATTTCTATAGAAAATTTTGCCAAAATTTCATTTCTATGGAAAATTTTGATCAAAATTTTTATTTCTATAGCATTTTTTTTTTAATTTCATTTCTATAGGAAATTTGGCAAAATTTATTTATATGTAAATCTGGTCAAAATTTATTATATAAAAAATTTTTTCAAAATTTAATTCCTAATATTATGGATGTTTTTAATTATCATTGACTGTAATATAGATTTTCCAATTGATAATTTTTGATAAATACTAGCTTGAGCTTGACTGATTATTTTTTATTTAATCAATGAAAATGTATATATATTTGTATTATTATATCAAGTACGGAAAGTATATATAGTCGGGCATCGACTACAAAGGTGGTGCAGGGTATGAATTTACCCTGCACCACTTTGTTAGATCTAAATTCGATACCATATTCA
>PGFW01064213.1:6517-17623 GCA_003123925.1 Haematobia irritans | reverse complement strand
CAAAAAAGAGAAGAGAAAACACACAAATTAAGGCAATGAGAAAAATTATTTATTTATTTATTTTTTGTTGTTTTTCATTATAAAAATATGTATGAAATAAATGTCATTGAAATATAAAAGTCATCTTTGTATAGAAGATAATCTCTTTAATGTGCTTGACATTTACTCTATTTTCCAAATCAATGAACTTTACAAGTTTTTGTCACCATAAAGAATTTAATTTGGGAAAATTCCCTAGGAGGTTATGGGTGGAAGACAAATTAAAATTATAAATTTTCTAATATTTAAACATTAGTTATACAATATTATTTGATAGAAAAAAATCAGCTTTATAACTATATATTAAAATCATATACAATGTTTCCTGAACAAAGAAAATGGAGCATTTTTCGTAAGTATAGATGCTTTAACATTCCTATAGCGAGGAATATGATTTATATTACGAGTAGAATATTATATTGGATATGTGCCTCTGAATGTGCATAATGCATGAATTATAAATTTTTCTAGGCCAGCTACATACCAAGTCGATTTTACACATGCACATAATGGTTAATTACAATTTGAAAAATGAATCAATTATCAATTGATATTTAGACTAGAATATTAGAACATTTTTGTCAAAATCTTATTTCTATAGAAAAGTTTGTCAATTTTTTTTCTATAAAAAATTTTGTCAAAATTTATTTCTGTTAAAATATTTCAACATTTTATTTCTATAGAAAATTTGTCAAATTTTATTTCTATAGAAAATTTTGTAAAAATGTTATTTCTATAGCACATTTTTTCAATTTCTGTTATTTCTGTTTAAAATATTATCAACATTTGATTTCTATAGAAAATTTTTGTCAAAATTTTATTTCTATCAAAAAATTTTGTCAAAATGTTATTTCTATTAGAACATTTTGTCTAAATCTTATTTCTATAGAACAATTTTTCAAAATTTTATTTCTATAGATAATTTGTCAACATTTATTTCATAATGAAAATATTTTCAAAATTTTATTTCTATCAAAACTTTGTAAAAATTTTATTTCTATAGAAATTTTGTAAAATTTTAAAATTTTATAGAAAAATTTTGTCAAAATTTTATTTCTATAGAAAATTTTGTCAAAATTTTATTTCTATAGAAAATTTTGTCAAAATTTTATTTCTATAGAAAATTTTGTCAAATTTTATTTCTATAGAAAATTTTGTCAAAATTTTAGTTCTATAGAAAATTTTGTCAAAATTTTATTTCCATAGAAAATTTTGTCGAAATTTTAAATCTATGGAAAATATTATAAAAATTTTATTTCTATAGAAAATGTCAAAAAATTATTTTCATAGCAAGTTTTCTCAAAATTTTTAATAAATTTGTCAAATATTATCCAAAATTTTTTTCTATAGAAAAATTAGTCAAAAATTTATTCTATGGAAAATATTATCAAAATTTTATTTTATAGAATTTTGTCAAATTTTATTTCTATAGAAAATTTTGTCAAAATTTTATTTCTTAAGAAAATTTTGTCAAAATTTTAGTTCTATAGAAAATTTTGTCAAAATTTTATTTCTATAGAAAATTTTGTCAAAATTTTATTCTTTATAGAAAATATTATAAAAATTTATTTCTTATAGAAAAATTTGTGTCCAAAATTTTATTTCGCATAGAAATTTTTGTCAAATTTTATTTCCATTAGAAAATTTTTTGTCGAAATTTTAAATCTTAATGGAAAATAATATTATAAAATTTATTTCTATAGAAAAGTAAAAAAATTATTCTTCTATAGAAAGTTTTTCTCAAAATTTTTATAAAATTTGTCAAAATTTTATTTCGGATAGAATTTGTTCAAAATTTTAATTCTACAGAAAATTTTATTTAAACATTTTTATTTCTATAGAAAATATTTATCAAAATTTTTTTTCTTATAGAAAATTAGTCAAAATTTTTTTCTATGGATAAATATTATCAATATTTTATTTCCTATAGAAAAATTTTGTCCAAAATTTTATTTACTATAGAGATTTATCAAAATTTTATTTCTATAGAAAATTTTTGTTCAACATTTTTTTTCTATAGAAAATTTTGTCAAATTTTTATTTCTACTAGGCAAAATTTTTTTTAATTATTTTATTTCTTATAAAAAATGTTGTAAATCAATTTTATATGCTATAGTAAAATTTGTCAAAATTTTGTACTTTTCTGTAGATTTAATTTCTCAAAATTATACTTTCTAGAAAATTTTGTCAAAATTTTATTTCTTTATAGAAATTTTTATTAATATTTATTTTTCTACTAAAAATGTTCTCTAAATTTTATTATGTATACGCTAAATTTGTCAAAATTTATTTCTATAGAAAATTTTGTCAAAATTTTATTTTCTATAGAAAATGTTGTCAAAATTTTATTTCTTATAGAAAATTTTGTTCAAAATTTTATTTTCTATAGAAAATGTTAGCCAAAATTTTTTTCTACAGAAAATTTTGTCAAACTATATTGTCTATAGGAAATTTATGTTCAAAAAATTCTATAGAAAATTTTGTTCAATATTTTATTTTCTACAGAAAATTCTGTCAATATTTTATTTCTATAGAAAAATTTTAGCAAAATTTTATTTCTATAGAAAATTTATGTAATATGTTATATGTGATTTTCTATTTGAACAAATTTGTCAAAATCTTAAATTCTATTTAGAAATTTTGTCAAAAATTTTAATTCTATAGAAAATTTTTTTTAAATTTATTTCTATGGAAAATATTATCAAAATATTTTTTTTTCTATAGAAAATTAGTTCAACATTTTATTCTATTTAAACATATTATCAAAATTCTATTTCTAATAGAAAATTTTGTCAAAATTTTTATTTCTATAGAAAATTTTGTCAAAATTTTACTTTCTATAAAAAATTTTGTAAAATTTTTTATTTCTATTAAGCAAAATGTTAGTCAAATTTTATTTCTTAGAAAAATTTATGGTCACATTTTTTTTCTATAGAAAATTTTTGTCAAACAATTTTTAGCTTCATATAAAAATTTTGTCAAAATTTTATTTCTATAGAAAATTTCTCAAAATTTTATTTTTTTTTCTGTAAAAGAAAATTTCTAAAATTTGTATTTCGGTAGGAAATTTTCTCAAAAATTTTACTTCTCTAGAAAATTTTTGTCAAAAATATAGTTTTTATTAGAAAATTTTGTCAATTTATTTTTATTTTTTATAAAATAATTTTTGTCAACATTTTTTAGAAAATTTTGCCCAATTTATTTCTTCAGAAAAGTTTGTCAAAACTTAAATTTCTATTAGGAAATTTTTGTCAAAATAATTCTATAGAAATTTTGTAACAATATTTTTATTTCTACCAGAAAATTTTGACAAAATTTTATTTCTATAGAAAATTTATGTATATGTTATATGTTATATGTTATTTCTATCTGAACATTGTGCTCAACAAATCTTATTTCTATAGAATTTTTTTTCAAAATTTTAATTCTATAGCAAGATTTGTTAAAATTTCTATTTCTGTTTTATGCCGAAAATTATTGTCAAATTTTTTTCTATAGAAAAATTAGTTAAAAAATTTTTTTCTATAGAAAATATTAATCAAAATTTTTTTTCTATAGAAAATTTTTGTCAAAATTTTAGTTCTATAGAAAATTTCTTAAAATTTTATTTCTGCTAGAAAATTTCTCAAAATTTTACTTTTCTAGAAAATTTTGTCAAAAATTATAAATTTTTATAGAAAATTTTGTCAAAATGTTTTCTATAGCAAACATTTTGTCAAAATTTTATTTCTATAAGAAATTTTGTCAAAATTTCATTCTGTTTAGAAATTGTCAACATTTTATTTCTATAGAAAATTTTGTTCAAAAATTTTATTTCTATAGCATAATGTTGTTAAAAATTTATTTACTATTTAGAAAATTTTTTGTCAAAATTTTTATTTCTATACAAAATTTTGGCAAAATTTTATTTTTTTATAGAAAATTTTATTCTACAGAACAATTTATGTAATATGTTATATGTTACATGTTATTTCTATTGTAACCTTGTCGTCAAATCTTATTTCTATTAGATTTTTTTTTCAAAATTTAATTCTATAGAAGATTTTTGTTAAAATTTTTATTTCTGTGGAAAATATTGTCATTTTTTTTTTTTAGAAAAAATTTAGTTAAATTTTTTTTCTATAGAAAAATTATTATCAAAATTTTAATTTCTATAGAAAATTGTGTCAAAATTTTAGTTCTATAGAAAATTTTCTCAAAATTTATTTCTGCTATAGAAAATTTCTCAAAATTTTACTTCTCTAGAAAATTTTGTCAAAAAATTATATCTTTTATAGAAAATTTTGTCCAAAATTTTTATTTCTATTAGAACATTTTGTCAAAATTTTTATTTCTATAGAAAATTTTGTCAAATTTCATTTTCTGTTAGAAAATTTTGTCAACATTTTATTTCTAATAGAAAATTTTTGTTCAAAATTTTTTTTCTATAGATTAATCGTTGATTTAAAAATTTATTTCTATTAACCACACCACTTTTGTCAAATTTTATTTTCTATTACAAAAATTTTTGGCAAATGTTTCGTCTAGAGGATAATGCCAGTATCCAGCACAGGAAGTGGTACAAATTTTCCGTAACTTCCTGCATTCAAACATATGTTTTATATTGTAATAGTATTAGTGCAGAGTATCGATGTAAAATGGTATACGAATCTCGTATCTATAAAATCCAATTCTATTTCCTCTTAAATCTCCTGATTGCTAATGACAAATTTATTTGCTATACATTTGTCAGTAGCCATTGCCCATAGTATTAAAAATACATAGCAGGCAAAGTAATGAATTCCAAATGAATTGACAATATAAAATAAATATTTACCAAGTTTACTATACTCCATTAAAACTCAACTTCTATTTTCATACAAAAATCCTGTAGAAAATGTGTTCTTTATAGGCTGTTATCGCAAACTGCCATTAAAATGTTGAAGTGTTAATCAAACATTTAAGCTTAAAGATGGATGAACCAATAGCAATTAAATAAAGTACCATTGAGAGAGGTTTTAACAACCATGGGCAAATTGTTGTTGGCCCATGGTAGTAAAAAATAAGAATAATAGCAAACAACAGACTTAATTAATTTACACTGATGATGAAGTTTTTCATTGAGCGTTTTTCCATATAGCGAGGATAATATTGATTTATATTACGAGTAGATATTATATTGGATATGTGCCTCTAAATGTGCATAATGATGAATTATAAATTTTTCTAAGCCAGCTAACATTACCAAGTCGATTTTACACATGCACATAATGGTTAATTACAATTTGAAAAATGAATCAATTATCAATTGATATTTAGACTAGAATATTAGAACATTTTTGTCAAAATCTTATTTCTATAGAAAAGTTTGTCAATTTTTTTTCTATAAAAAATTTTGTCAAAATTTATTTCTGTTAAAATATTTCAACATTTTATTTCTATAGAAAATTTGTCAAATTTTATTTCTATAGAAAATTTTGTAAAAATGTTATTTCTATAGCACATTTTTTCAATTTCTGTTATTTCTGTTTAAAATATTATCAACATTTGATTTCTATAGAAAATTTTTGTCAAAATTTTATTTCTATCAAAAATTTTGTCAAAATGTTATTTCTATAGAACATTTTGTCTAAATCTTATTTCTATAGAACATTTTGTCAAAATTTTATTTCTATAGATAATTTTGTCAACATTTATTCGATAAATGAAAATATTTGTCAAAATTTTATTTCTATCAAAACTTTGTAAAAATTTTATTTCTATAGAAATTTTGTAAAATTTAAATTTATAGAAAAATTTTGTCAAAATTTATATTTCTAATAGAAAATTTTGTCAAAATTTTATTTCTATAGAAAATTTTGTCAAAATTTTATTTCTATAGAAAATTTTGTCAAAATTTTATTTCTATAGAAAATTTTGTCAAAATTTTTAGTTCTCATAGAAAATTTTTGTCCAAAATTTTATTTCATGAAATTTTGTCGAAATTTTAATCATGAAAATTTATATTATTTCTATAGAAAATGTCAAAAAATTATTTCATAGCAAGTTTTCTCAAAATTTTTATAAATTTTGTCAAATATTATCAAAATTTTTTTTCTATAGAAAAATTAGTCAAAAATTTTATTTCTATGGAAAATATTATTCAAAATTTTATTTCTATAGAAAATTTTGTCAAATTTATATTTCTATAGAAAATTTTGTCAAAATTTTATTTCTATAGAAAATTTTGTCAAAATTTTATTTCTATAGAAAATTTTGTCAAAATTTTATTTCTATAGAAAATTTTGTCAAAATTTTATTTCTATAGAAAATATTATAAAAATTTTATTTCTATAGAAAATTTTGTCAAAATTTTATTTCCATAGAAAATTTTGTCAAAATTTTATTTCCATAGAAAATTTTTTTGTCGAAATTTTAAATCTTATGGAAAAATATTATAAAATTTTATTTCTATAGAAAATTTGTAAAAAATTTTATTCTATAGAAAGTTTTGTTCAAAATTTTTATCTAAAAAAATTTATCAAAATTTTATTTCGTAGATTTGTAAATTTTATTTCTAAGAAAATTTATTGGTAAACATTTTATTTCTATAGAAAATATTTATCAAAAATTTTATTTTTTAATAGAAAATTATGTCAAAATTTTTGAAAATTTATTTCCTATAGAAAATTTTGTCCTAAAAATTTTATTTACTTATAGAGATTTATCAAAATTTTATTTCTATAGAAAATTTTTGTTCAACATTTTTTTTCTATAGAAAATTTTGTCAAATTTTTATTTCTACTAGGCAAAATTTTTTTTAATTATTTTATTTCTTATAAAAAATGTTGTAAATCAATTTTATATGCTATAGTAAAATTTGTCAAAATTTTGTACTTTTCTGTAGATTTAATTTCTCAAAATTATACTTTCTAGAAAATTTTGTCAAAATTTTATTTCTTTATAGAAATTTTTATTAATATTTATTTTTCTACTAAAAATGTTCTCTAAATTTTATTATGTATACGCTAAATTTGTCAAAATTTATTTCTATAGAAAATTTTGTCAAAATTTTATTTTCTATAGAAAATGTTGTCAAAATTTTATTTCTTATAGAAAATTTTGTTCAAAATTTTATTTTCTATAGAAAATGTTAGCCAAAATTTTTTTCTACAGAAAATTTTGTCAAACTATATTGTCTATAGGAAATTTATGTTCAAAAAATTCTATAGAAAATTTTGTTCAATATTTTATTTTCTACAGAAAATTCTGTCAATATTTTATTTCTATAGAAAAATTTTAGCAAAATTTTATTTCTATAGAAAATTTATGTAATATGTTATATGTGATTTTCTATTTGAACAAATTTGTCAAAATCTTAAATTCTATTTAGAAATTTTGTCAAAAATTTTAATTCTATAGAAAATTTTTTTTAAATTTATTTCTATGGAAAATATTATCAAAATATTTTTTTTTCTATAGAAAATTAGTTCAACATTTTATTCTATTTAAACATATTATCAAAATTCTATTTCTAATAGAAAATTTTGTCAAAATTTTTATTTCTATAGAAAATTTTGTCAAAATTTTACTTTCTATAAAAAATTTTGTAAAATTTTTTATTTCTATTAAGCAAAATGTTAGTCAAATTTTATTTCTTAGAAAAATTTATGGTCACATTTTTTTTCTATAGAAAATTTTTGTCAAACAATTTTTAGCTTCATATAAAAATTTTGTCAAAATTTTATTTCTATAGAAAATTTCTCAAAATTTTATTTTTTTTTCTGTAAAAGAAAATTTCTAAAATTTGTATTTCGGTAGGAAATTTTCTCAAAAATTTTACTTCTCTAGAAAATTTTTGTCAAAAATATAGTTTTTATTAGAAAATTTTGTCAATTTATTTTTATTTTTTATAAAATAATTTTTGTCAACATTTTTTAGAAAATTTTGCCCAATTTATTTCTTCAGAAAAGTTTGTCAAAACTTAAATTTCTATTAGGAAATTTTTGTCAAAATAATTCTATAGAAATTTTGTAACAATATTTTTATTTCTACCAGAAAATTTTGACAAAATTTTATTTCTATAGAAAATTTATGTATATGTTATATGTTATATGTTATTTCTATCTGAACATTGTGCTCAACAAATCTTATTTCTATAGAATTTTTTTTCAAAATTTTAATTCTATAGCAAGATTTGTTAAAATTTCTATTTCTGTTTTATGCCGAAAATTATTGTCAAATTTTTTTCTATAGAAAAATTAGTTAAAAAATTTTTTTCTATAGAAAATATTAATCAAAATTTTTTTTCTATAGAAAATTTTTGTCAAAATTTTAGTTCTATAGAAAATTTCTTAAAATTTTATTTCTGCTAGAAAATTTCTCAAAATTTTACTTTTCTAGAAAATTTTGTCAAAAATTATAAATTTTTATAGAAAATTTTGTCAAAATGTTTTCTATAGCAAACATTTTGTCAAAATTTTATTTCTATAAGAAATTTTGTCAAAATTTCATTCTGTTTAGAAATTGTCAACATTTTATTTCTATAGAAAATTTTGTTCAAAAATTTTATTTCTATAGCATAATGTTGTTAAAAATTTATTTACTATTTAGAAAATTTTTTGTCAAAATTTTTATTTCTATACAAAATTTTGGCAAAATTTTATTTTTTTATAGAAAATTTTATTCTACAGAACAATTTATGTAATATGTTATATGTTACATGTTATTTCTATTGTAACCTTGTCGTCAAATCTTATTTCTATTAGATTTTTTTTTCAAAATTTAATTCTATAGAAGATTTTTGTTAAAATTTTTATTTCTGTGGAAAATATTGTCATTTTTTTTTTTTAGAAAAAATTTAGTTAAATTTTTTTTCTATAGAAAAATTATTATCAAAATTTTAATTTCTATAGAAAATTGTGTCAAAATTTTAGTTCTATAGAAAATTTTCTCAAAATTTATTTCTGCTATAGAAAATTTCTCAAAATTTTACTTCTCTAGAAAATTTTGTCAAAAAATTATATCTTTTATAGAAAATTTTGTCCAAAATTTTTATTTCTATTAGAACATTTTGTCAAAATTTTTATTTCTATAGAAAATTTTGTCAAATTTCATTTTCTGTTAGAAAATTTTGTCAACATTTTATTTCTAATAGAAAATTTTTGTTCAAAATTTTTTTTCTATAGATTAATCGTTGATTTAAAAATTTATTTCTATTAACCACACCACTTTTGTCAAATTTTATTTTTTTAGCCCATAAAAGCCAAATTGGGAAAATCTGTGTATTGGGGGGCTTTACGGCAAAAGGTCGCCGCTGAATTAAAAAACCCTTAACTTTAACACAGGTGTTTGGTATATACCGAGGCACAGTTGGACCGATAGCAGCACGCATAATTCCGGCATATACCTCTTTTGGATTTAATGGAAAATCGGAGATAAAAATTGGGATATCTAACGAAGAGCTAAGAAGAAAATCAATAGGGGAGATCGGACTATATGGAAACCATGGACCAATTACACCATATTTGGCATAAATCTCTGTGGCCGCTAAACTTGTTTCTATTTTCGGCCAATTTAATGGCAATATAATGAAAATTCCGTTGTCTAGATGCTAAAGATCTCAAATAAGGAAATCGGTCTTGGTGGCAGTTATACCAAAACAGTGACCGGATACAACATCATATGGGCATACCTCTGAGTGGCCTAAAAAATAGGCCTCTACATTGTTGAATTTCAGGCGCACAGTGGATACAAAATGTAGGATAATCTTAGAAGGCCCAAGAAATCATTATAAGGAGGTCGGTGGGCATGCGATATAACAGCCATATGTATAGGGGCAACTGCCTTTTGTGAACCTAAATAGGCTCTAGATTTTCGCAATTTAATGGCATAATTGCGGACTGGAAATTGCTAGACACTAAGAGACCAATGCAGAGGATCGGTAATATATGGGGGTTACTTTAAAAACCGGGCTGGACCGATAAAGGTCCGATTCTTTGCGATTTTAACGCTGCGTGACACGACAAAGACACTGGATATCTGCCAAACTTCAGGACAATAGTCTCATTATCTGGAAGGCTGTAGCGTGATTACAACAGACGGCCAGAACTTTACAAGTTTTTGTCACCATAAAGAATTTAATTTGGGAAAATTCCCTAGGAGGTTATGGGTGGAAGACAAATTAAAATTATAAATTTTCTAATATTTAAACATTAGTTATACAATATTATTTGATAGAAAAAAATCAGCTTTTATAACTATATATTAAAATCATATACAATGTTTCCTGAACAAAGAAAATGGAGCATTTTCGTAAGTATAGATGCTTTAACATTATGGCCAGCAAAAAAAAAAAGCAGCAAAACGCTAAATGAAAAACTTCATCATCAGAGTAAATTAATTAAGTCCGTTGTTTGCTATTATTCTTATTTTTTTACTACCATGGGCCAACAACAATTTGCCCATGGTTGTTAAAACCTCTCTCAATGGTACTTTATTTAATTGCTATTGGTTCATCCATCTTTAAGCTTAAATGTTTGATTAACACTTCAACATTTTAATGGCAGTTTGCGATAACAGCCTATAAAAGAACACATTTTCTACCAGGATTTTTGTATGAAAAATAGAAGTTGAGTTTTAATGGAGTATAGTAAACTTGGTAAATATTTATTTTATATTGTCAATTCATTTGGAATTCATTACTTTGCCTTGCTATGTATTTTTAATACTATGGGCAATGGCTACTGACAAATGTATACAAATAAATTTGTCATTAGCAATCAGGAGATTTAGAGGAAATAGAATTGGATTTTATAGATACGAGATTCGTATACCATTTTACATCGATACTCTGCACTAATACTATTACAATATAAAACATATGTTTGAATGCAGGAAGTTACGGAAAATTCGTACCACTTCCTGTGCTGGATACTGGCATTATCCTCTCGACGAAACATCTGGCCGTCTGTTGTAATCACGCTACAGCCTTCAATAATGAGACTATCGTCCTGAAGTTTGGCAGATATCAGTGTTTTGTCTGGACGCAGGCTAAAATCGAAGATGGACTTTATCGGTCCAGGTTTTTTAAATAATCTCTCCTTGTTT
>PGFW01064196.1:10398-20739 GCA_003123925.1 Haematobia irritans | reverse complement strand
ACTAATAGGCGGCGCGTATGACCATCAAATCGATCTTTTTGAGTGCTAAAAAAATGCAGTTTTTTTGAAACGATGTGTAAAAGTTGCGCATTATCGTGGTGAAGAGTGAATCTTCGGAATTTTACTGCTGAATTGCTGCTTTAGCTCGGAATCAATACCAAAACGAGTATATACGGCCCGTAAGTTCGGCCATGCCGACTCTATATGTACCATCCATCCTTGGATTGCGTAGAAACTTCTTCTAAACCACTGCCATCCACAATCGAATCGGTAACGCTTGCCGATTGGCAACGGTATCTTAAAAACCTCCTAACACTTGTCTTCTAAATTGTATGTAAGTCCATACGTGGTATATATAAATCAAAAAAACCACGATTTAAATAGCGTTATATAATTCAGTTTGATAAAAATTATTCGATAGAAATAAAATTTTAAACAAAAATTTTCTATAGAAATAAAATTTTCGACAAAAATTTCTTATATACAAATAAAATTTTAACAAAATTTTCTATAGAAATAAAATTTTGACAACATGTATACAGAAATAAAATTTTAGGCTTTCCTTGGAAATTCAGTCCATTGTTATACCACAATGCTCATTTACAAGGGACCAGGTCGCATATGTTGATATTACAAAGTATGTAAACGAAACGCATATGCGGACGGACGGAATAAGCAGATGCAAAACCTCACTTTTGGTGACTAGTTCATTTTAATAAAAACAAGTATATACGGCCGTAAGATCGGCCACTTTGAATCTTATGTACCCTCCACCATGGATTGCATAGAAACTTTTACTAAAGAAATGTCATCTACAATCGCCTTACTTGGGTTTGGAATTCTTGGCCGATTGCAAGGGTATCTTTAACACTTCTTTAAACATCGTCCTTCCAAATTGTAAGTTTGTCTATATATTTAGACAAAAAGGCCGATTACAATACGTATATAATTCAGTTCTTTGGATCGTATATATAGCGGAGTCTATAAATAATTACGAACCGATATGGAACTTCTTAGCGTGTGGGTAATTAGAGAGAGTCAGAAGTGTAATATGTGGGATTGCTTTATGTGTGCGGCTATATACAATTGTGAACTGATATGAACCAATTTTTGTTTAATTGGGGTCCGTTTATCTGGGCTATATAATAGACTAATAGACCGATATGGAACAAATTTTTGCATGTTTGTTAGTCGCCATATCTTGCAACAACCTACAAATTTCACCGCGACTTGAACATTTCGCTATCTCTTCCTTTTTTATTTCCTTATATATATTTCTCTTCATTATCGCTCTCTCCACCCTTCGCTGATAACAATGCAATCGAAGTTAGCATTCAAAAACAAAATATCCATACATTCATTCATCTGGAATAAGTTCATAGACATTTTAAATATTGAAGAATACCCTTACATATCCAAGACGTAATAAAGCTTGAACAAAGGTTGGGCCAGGTCTCATTTAGATGGGGTTGACAAAGGTAACATATTTGAAACAACACCTGGTCGAATTGTTACCCATGTTTGTCTATTTTTGAGGTGGATTTAAGAGCTTGATAGATGCGACAATCGATAGGCTCACACACACGGGAGGTTAGTTTGTCTGGAACACGAAGCACCATACATATGAGAATATGACTCCAATGTTGTTTTAAGGAATCATCATTTGAGGTAGTGGGGTAGATATGAACTGTAATACGCAAATGTGGAAATCTATAGATGAAGGGGATATGGCACATTAGTCTCAAATAAAGAGACAATGAGACTGATTGTCGTCATTTGATAAGAAAACGCTAATGATCAGAACACCAAACAAATCAAACAGTAAATGGCTGAAAATTTCAAATTGATCAAATTGAGCTACGAACTGCTTAGCCATCCATCGTATTCTCCTGATTTGACCTCGTGTGACTTATTTGTGTCCAATCTCTAGGCACAAATGTCAGTCGAATGAGTTGCCTATTTTGTAGGTCTCAAGTAAATGGATTTCTCAGACGGCTTAAATATATTAAAATTCTTTTTTTTAAATGATTGTTCTTTCGGGAGCTCGATTTATATGGGGGTTACTTTAGAAATGAGCAAATTGATATTGGTCATCGTCGAAATAAATTTTAGCACATAGTAAAAAACAAATATTTTTAGTTTCATTCATGAAATTAATTGATCTTATTAACTTTATAGCCGAAAGTTTGGCCAGGCCGAATTTTAAGTACGCTTCACCGTGGATTGCGCGCAAAGTTCAACTAAAGACTATCATTGACAATCGAATTACTTGAGTTTTTGTAACGCTTGCTGATTTCAAGGTATTTTAAAAACCTTTTTAAATTCTTCTCCCCCCCCCTCCCTCTTCTAAAATGTAGCTATCTATATGACATAGACGCCATATACATAAAAACGTCAGATGAGTATCTATATAAGCAATTCATCTCTTGATCCTTGATTGCTCCTCTTAGATGCTCCGCAAGCCAAATCTGGGGGTCGTTTGTATAATGGGCGCATATATTAATACACGGCCCAATAGGATCAATTTCTGCATTGCTTGTTACAGACCTTTAATATAACACCACGCAACCGCATTTCACAATCGGCATGAAATTTGCAACTCAGGTAAGGATCCGAAATCAAATCTGAGAACGCTTAGATGGGACCATATGGTAATTTACGGACCGATATTGTACCAATGTTAATGGTTGCTGAGAACCACACCACGTTGGGCAAACATATTAATGAATTACAATTTTAGGAAAATCAGTATTAGGAGCAACCACCATCTCTAACATTTTGGGATTTTGAGTAAACCTTTGTTGTTTAAAATAATTTTTTAAATCAAGTTTACGTTTGACTTCTTTACTTTACTTAAAATATTTTTTTTTGTTAAAAAATATTTTTTCAAATTGACATCCAGTTTTTTGATTAAAATCAAAAATAGTTTAATTTCATTCGAAATAAATTTTATATTTAAAAAAATTATTTGAGAAACATCTTGAAAATAAAATATTAAATAATTCTTTTATACCCTTCAACACTACTGTGATATAGGCCAATAATAAGTTTGTCATTTGTATGTACGCCGAAGAAGATAGTAGTCATAGACGCATCTTTTAGTATTACCCAATCTACTTACCACCGTGATGCAATGCCGGAGCATGCCCGCCTGCATTACACCAAGATCGTGGTTCGATTCCTGCTTCGACCGAAACACCAAAAATATTTTCAGCGGTGTATTATTCCACCTCACTAATCTGTGACATTTCTGATTGTCAAAGCTTCTCTAAGTGGTTCACTGCAATGTGGAATCGCCGTTCGGACTTCGTCTATAAAAAGAAGTCCTCTTGTTCATTGAGCTTAACATGGAATAGCAGCACTCGAGTATAAGATCAGAAGTTAACCAACTTGTAGTATCCACATAGTCTAAGTGAGCTATTGCATCAGGCCCACCAACCTAACCTAACCAAACCTCTTAAGAATTAAAATTCTGAGTACGATTTAGCCATTATCTCGTCTGTCTGTCTTGTTGAATGTAATGTATATAATTTTTTGGCGAAGTCCAATCTCGCAATTACGCCGATCGTCCTCAAATTTGCCCCCAAAGCCAAAGTATACACCGACGTTACGTACAAATTTTCACAAGGAGTAGAAACTAACACCTATTAAATATGCCTATCGAAATGGTTGAAATCCTTCAATTAGATACAGCTCCCATACAATATATCTGCCTCATTATGACAATCGTAGATCAAAATTCCCTCCGATTTACATATATCGATCTACATAATATATATATTTATATATATATTATATATATATATAATATATTATATATATATTAAATATATATATATATATAATATATATATTATATATATAGTATATATATATATATATATATATATTATATATATAATATATATATATAATATATATAATATATAAATATATATATATTAATATTATATATATATAGATATATATATTATCGCCATTATACTATGAAATTTTTTTTATAAACAATTTATAACAAATTTTTGGTGTTCGGTCCACGACGATACACAAGTTATTCAACGCGGGCATGCTAACCATATACACCACGCTGGCTAAATATATGAAGTATAGTATAGCAGCCACGGCGCCACTTTAGACTTAATTGTTTTATTCCTGAGTTTTATTTCGCGTCACAACCAAACCCACTTCAAGGCTTATTCCTAAACCATAAAGCCATACACACCAGTTTATTCAGCACACCTTATTAGTTGACTTACAGAACTTATATATTTTTAATTTCAGACAAACCGATAAAAATTCCGATCTAGTGGCCCAAGAAATAAATCCGTCTATATGGGAGCCATACCAAAAAATATGGACCGTATACACACCATATTCGACACAACATTGTTATGACAGACAGATCATACGGGCAGTTATTAATCGACTTTAAAATTTTCTCCCTTATAGTTTCCGATCCAAATACTCTTTCTACAAGTATAAATATTATTCTGTAATGAAGATGCCCCCCCCCCCCCCCCCCCCCCCCCAACAAAACTTTGAATTTCGTAATTATGGAAATAAAATTTATTTAAGTACACAATTCTTTATAAGTGACACAAGTTTAAAAGAATCTTTTTCCGAAAATTTAATATCATTGCCTATCACTGAAAAAAAAAGCATGCCGTTCCCAAAATTTTGCTAACTGTAAAAATTTTGGTTATTGATTCCGAACCAAAGAACCGGAATACAAGTAAGTATACTTTTAAACACATATTCCCTTTTAAATTTGGTTTTGTGTGCTGGCTTTTAGGAAGCAAATTTTTAATGTTCGCTTTTCAGCTTTTTTTCCTTCATATCCTATCAAATCTCCTCTTAAAAACGATGTTTAACGACAACTTTATTTTCCAAATTTAGACTCACTTCCAGTAGAATTTTATGCTATTGTTAAAGTTAAATAAGTCTTTAAAATAATAAGTGTTAAAAAATACATGTTCCTATATTTGAAACGATTTTTTTGCTTTGATCAAGATGCAAATAAAGGACAACAAATTTTAAGACAATTTCAATTAAAATCTAAAAATTTTCTGAATTATTAAAGTCAGTTGACCTTAAGCCCAAACCATTATATTTCTTTCATTTATGTATACTGTAGGAAATTGTTAATTCTGATCCCCCATGATCAGAATATTCAACTGAAGAAAACACTTTGTTTGTTTTTTTTAGTTCATAATGATTTCACAATCAAAATTTTATTAATCATATCACTTATAAATATATGTATAACTTTCATGTAAGTGGTTGAAAACTCAATTTTATACAACAATCTATTTTACTGCTATGTCCCAATGCATACTTTATTTAGAATAAAATTCAAATGTTCTGCTTCTGTAGATGACCAAACGCTAAGTTGACTTCTGTTTGTTACTGCCCCAAGCAGTCATAGCAGCAAGATCACCCAATAAATGTTTTCTGTGTCTTGTACCTACAATAAAATGTAACTAACATGTTAATAAATACGCATATCGCATTTTATGTATCTAAACAGTTAGATGCATTTGTAACAAATAAGAGTGAAAAAAGGAGTATAAGAATGAATTTTTGCCAACTCAGTGGAGACATCATGTTTAAACTTGTATCGCGGATTGCTTTATATATTAATAATATATTTCATTGGGAGAAAAAATCCCAAAACATTCTCCCGGGCCAAGAACTATCGATTTTATAGTTTGTAGTTTTTTCTCTGTTTGACATGTTATCGTTAACGGCAGAAGCATATTTTGTAATAGGTCGTTTGATTATTCCATTACAGATAGTTACCAACACGTACCAACCATCAGACCTGATTAATGTTACAACTCTGCAAGTGGCCATTTTACTGAACACTTCTTTCATGTAAAAGTAGACTAAGTCTCCGACTCGGATATTCGTTCTATTTTGTTCCATTTTGGCGAGATGATCTGCCATAAATATTCCTTCTTCCATCTATCCAAAAATTTTGTTGATGACGTCGGACCATTTTCAACGGCTCAAGACGATCAATTCATTTCAAGTAAGTTCATCGTCGGGGATGCAATTGTGTGGCCTCACCAATTAGAAAACATGCGCTGGTGTAAGCCGTATTGAATCGCAGGATCAGATGATTAGGGTGCATAAGGGCCTTGAATTCAGGCAAACTTTCAATTTTGCCAATAGGGTGGTACAGTTCCTCGTAGGTGAGTAAACGGTCTTTCATGACTTCGACGCAGAGTTGTGTTTTGTGACTTCATCACCGTTCACCAAAGCCGCCAATGATGGTGAAGCAGGGTATGAAATGCCACGTTGCTGCCTTGATCGCTCAAATATTCCACAAGTACCTCTGGAGTGATGATTTTCGTTGGGTAAAGAACTTGGCAGTTTCTTCGTTAGCGCCTACAAAATTTGTCCGCATTCTGAGTAAACGTCAGTACATACCTCTTTCGCTGACAGTAAAGGCGAAGTCGCGGCGAATAAAGATATCCACATAGACTTGTACACCTCTAATATGTATGCTTGCACATACTAGTGAATTAGACAATATGTAGCCTTTTTTTCTGCAGCTTCTCTATGACAAACTTTTATATTATGCCGGATAGTCTTAACCCACTTTACTGAAGGCTCGGTTGTTGCAGACGGACCCGCAATAGGCAAGTTCCCCCATAAGTTTTCCCCGTTGACACTTATGCATTGTATTTAAAGCTAGACAAACACATGCACGTTGACCGTTTGCCTAAATTTCGAGCCTGATATAGCCATATTAAGATACGAGAAAACGTAAGACTGCATGACTGAGCTACCATAAATTTTCATATGTTGCATCTAAAATATAAAAAAAGATAGCGGATTTTGTTGGACAACAAATCGGGTAGTTATTGTACGGAGCTGCATTTGATATAACGTCCACCAAACTCTAAAATGTCCATTTTCATCCAGAAATGGTATAGAATTTGAAATATTACTTCGAGTTAGAAACTCTGTTCCCAATTGAATGCAGCTAATTTCTTCTCAAATGAAATGGCGGTAATTTTGACAAGCAAATGCAGTGTTCTCTTTAGCTCTACGATTTAAGAAAACCTGTTTCTTCTGTTGTTTGCTTGTATAATGTTGGTTGGTTAAAAACGAAGAATTATGACGGTCACACGTACTAAAGTAGACAGCTTTGAATAACGTATGATTATTTGCGGATATGACGATGTTATGTTTTTTTACTATGTGTTGACAATGTTTTCGTCTGAACTTCCACATGAATTCCGGTAGGGAAAACCATTGTCCTTTTCTAATTGGAGCCAACTTGGACCTTTCACCACAATGCTTATGATTATCAGTTGCTTCAGAAATAATCACTGGACGCGCAGTCAGCGCGGTCGTTAGTGGACATAATCGCCATTCATTTACATCATTTAACGTCGAATTTCGACTCTATTTGCCACGTGACTTCCAACCGTTTGAAATGTATTATTCAGCCCACCAAGAAGAACGATGGTACTATCTCGTCAGTACACAGGTGCTCGCTTAACGTTGAAATCTACGCGCTGTTATATCTTGGCCAACTATGTTTCCGCAGGCAGCCGCGTTAATTCATCCTCGGAATGTTTGACTTTTAGGGTAGACTTTGTTTTCGCCTGTAATAAAATTTAATTATTATCTCACCAGATTGTGTTTTTATTCGGGGTTAAATACAGCTGCGTTAAGCCAGTTTCAGTAATCGCTGATATGCGGTTAAATTGTATTCACAGCCGGTTGACTGCTATACCGATCATTCTTGTACTTCTTATCCTTTCAAGACATTTTAATTTTATCGAAAATCGGAACCATCTTCCTTTGAATATTTTTGGAAGTATCCATTCCAGTCTAATTTTAATTTGCCACAACTGCTAATAAATTTTGCTAAAATGTCGTTGCTCTGATCGCAGCCTAACGGTATCAAATAATTTGATGCATCCTTGAAAGTAAACTGCTTTTAGTAATGCTTTCAGAAAATTGGAAAATTATTGAAAAACAAATTATCGTTCTTGTATCCCAGTGTAAACCACAGTCTTAGCCAGTTTTGGTTCATTGGATAGCAAATAATTTTTAAACTTCACGTCTTCTTCTAAATGCTCTCCATGAGCCTCCACTTTGAATTGCGAATTCCACTTTCTTAATGAAATCCTCCTGATTTCAAAATCATAAGTAAGTTGTTTTGCAAAAAAAGCTCTTGTTAGAATGTCTGCCTCCAGATTATGACTTCATCAACATACGTTCGAGTAAGCAGTATTTTTCCTAGCTTGTGGGAAACGTTTCCCCTCTCAGGCTAGTTGCAATACTCTGATGTTAATAGGGAGCAACTAATATACCGTATTGATACAGTTCATATAAGCATTATACACAAATTTGCCGAAGAGCATCCTCTCCTATAATATACTATTGGTTATTTTGGTTCAGACAACAAATATTTCCTAAACATTTTCTCCCAAATCACCTGTAACAATGGCCGATGTCTCGCCAACGAGTGAAATTGTTGGGAATCATTTGTTTAATCGCAGGGCCAGCTGAGATTCCTCTATTAATAGAAAGTTGTGAGGTTGCAGTACACCATCAAAAGCAAACGAAATTTTTGTGTTTCTGCTCTCTCTAGGCACACATGGTGGGAAAAGAAAATTTTTGCATTGGAGTATTGAGTATGTACTCACGAGGTTTTAACCACATTTGTAGATTTCGTATTCCAACATAAAGTTTTTGTATTTCTTGCGGCAAATTTGTTCGTTTGTTTCAAATTTCATTCCAATTCAGTCGTTTAAACATGTAGTCCTGTGAAAAAGAGCTCATGACCTCTGTAATAATGATTTCTTAAACGGTAATGTACAGGTACTCCTATCATCGCTGTATGATTTCCCATGTAATAATGCTCGCAAAAGATCTTCTTCTTAGACAGTCGCTTGGCGTCCCATATTTCCTCTTTCCCAATAAACCAGCTGAAACTGGCTCAGTCAAGAAGCATAAATTACGAATTCTGGAGAATTAAAATATGATTAGTGAAACCAGATATCATCAACCTAATACTTTTCTTGCAACAAAAGCCCATTTTGTAATTGTTAAGCCTGAAAGTATATCAGAGTACACATCATCCAAAATGAATATCAATTTATCTGGGATAAAAATTCAGGGATCTCCAAGACAAGAACTAGAGACATCCGGGAATACTTTTTAACTATATTTTCGCGGAAGTAATAATTTACATTGGAACCAATCAAAGAGCCGTAATAGGTAATTCAAAATTCCTTCTTGTACTTTAGATGTAGATGGTGAAATTTTGCTACTTAATGCACATGAATGTCCACCTCCACCTATACAAGAAACATCAACTTCTGTTTGAAACATAATAGGTAGTAGCTCCCGTGAAGTTCTTCAGATATAAATAATTTTGACCCTTATCCACAAGAGCTCTTGCACCACAAAATGCCTGTCATTATTTTATTAATACTTTCACATTGCAGCATTCTGGATTCAATTCGATGATTCCAAAAACTATAAAGGTTACTACAGTAACAGGTTCAGGAGAGATGTAGTAAGCAGCGCTGAATGTTGATCCATGTGAATTATTCTGTTAGTAATAGTAGTATTTCTCACAAATCTTTTTATAATAGTATAGCGCTCACACAAATATGACATTAGTGTTTAGTCATACAAGACGAATGTCAGTGTCCAAATTTATTAAACATTACGGCAAAGACTCGATCGCTATTTACGAGATCCTTTTCCTGACGACAAGAGTAATCGAACATTTATATAAGTGATTGACGTTTGTGGACAAGGCAGTTTCATCTTGACATTGAGCTGGGTGACTCGTACAGTTTATTGTTGGCTTTGACGAAATTCTACAAAGTTTCGTGTACAACCTAGAATCTTTTCTAAAATTCCAAAGTCGATAAAGTAGTTCTCCAAAAAAATAACATTTTCAACATTTAGGAGGGAGAATTACTGCTTGAGTGACTTCCCACTCCTTGCGGTCTGACCATCTAAGTTTTTGGCGTAAGCAAATAAATTTAAGAATTTAGTCCCATGTTGAGATATTCACATGTTCATAACGACTTCAGTGAACAGATCAAGTTCTGTGTGTTCGTAGAAATTTTTATTCTTAAATTACCGTTAGATGTAATGGAAAACAGGCGCTTTAAAATTGTTCTACAAGTTACGTTCATTATTTGAAATCTCTTCTCGGAGAGCATGCCCATTGCCATTCATAAACTGATTCTGCTGTCTGATATTCACTTACCATGCTAAGTGGGCGTACCGGTGCATAACTTTCAAGTAAAAATATTTTTTGCTACCTAATCCTCCCTCTTCCTTGTGTGGTGTGGTGGT
>PGFW01064186.1:2491-14846 GCA_003123925.1 Haematobia irritans | reverse complement strand
CATAAATGGGTTCTTTTTTCAAGGCCAATTTTGAAAGGGCGTCAATTTTTTCCGTTTGTGTGGCCGAGAATAACATAGTTTGTCTACGTTCTAAAATTATTACAAAATTTATGTGAGCCTTTCTTTGAGTTGTTGTTATGATTTGTGAAACTTACTTGGTAATAAATTGACTATTTGTTTTAGTTCCTCTTCAAACCCTATTTCCATAATACGATCCACTTCATCAATTACCAAACATTGCAGATTTTTATACAAAAAATCTGGAGAATTTTGCAAATGATCCAACAAACGTCCCGGAGTGGCAACCAAGATATTTACACCTTTACTCAGTTTATCATTTTCCACTTGTCGATTTGATCCACCCATAACCAAACCATAGGTATGATGATGATAAGCCATTAATTCTTTCAAAACTCCAAATGTCTGCATAGAAAGTTCTCGAGTAGGTGAGATGATAATAACACCGGTTCCATTACGTGGCATAAAACGCAATTTATAAATCAATTCAACGGCAGGTATAAGAAATGCTAACGTCTTTCCAGAACCGGTTTGAGCGGCACCAACCAAATCACGTCCTTGCAGTAATGGTGGCAAGGATTTCGCTTGTATTTCAGTCATATCTGTGAAACCCATTTGTTCAATAGCTTTAAGGGTGGCTTCCGATACAATACCCTTCAATGAAGCAAAGGAACGATCTGAGTTATCACGTTTCGACAATGCTTCGGCAGCAGCCGAAGGATCAAGTTCCTCAAAACCTTCGGAAAGTTCTATCTTCTTGGCTATTGATGAAGAGGAGGAGGATGAGGATGAACATCTGGAGGCAATGATTCTAGTGACGAGAAAGCCAATGGGCAATGAAGAAAAATGATATGTGGTAAGTTGATTATCATAGGCAGCAACATGAATTACCAAGGAATATTTACAATTTGATCTAGAGATTACTTATAGTAATGAATTGGTAAACTTTTACTTTCAAGTCTTTCTAAAAAGCCTGTTTTAAAATGCTCACTGTCTCTTTTGTCTCGAGCACATATAATCTTGCGGTCCGGCAATATTAGATCGTAGCTTATCTTGACGTGGATTACCAAAATCCAACATACAACTAATTCCAATTTGGAATGGTGGATTTTTCTCTGCGAGAATTACTTCCATAAAGGCTAGCTATTGGACTATATAGCACTTAGTAGTATGAATTGACACATGCACTTGGAAATACAAATTTCCAAAGGTTTTAATTATTATAAAAACGCGATTTTTTTAATACCATCATCATCATAGAATGGTGACGCGGGTATTCCGTTTGTAACACATCGATATATCGTTTTCCAAAATCTAAAGTATATAGTCCTAATCAGGGAGAAATTCAAAGACGAAATAACCATGTACGTCTGGCCCTCTGTCTATCTGTTTTAATCACGCTACTGCCTTTCATAATCGTGCTATCGTCCTGAAATTTGACACAGATTCGTTTTTTGTCTACGTCAATTTCAAAGATGAACAATACAACTTTGATTTTTGCTGGTTGGGTGGTACAAATCATTGAGTGTAAGGGGATGTTTTACATTAAAAACAGGCATTTCGATTAGCATCATTTGGTCCGATCACCCGATTTGATTCCCGCGAATTTTTGTTCCTTTTGATTGATATTCAAAATCAAAGGGTATTTTATGTCTACAAATAGGTGTGGCTTGTATGGGGCCATGTTTTGGTTTGGCCCCATATACACCGATCTCCCATTTTGACCCATTTGCCCGAAATTCTGTATCCAGGTCCACAAATATGTGTGCCTTATATGGTGTGTGTTGCTCCATATTTTAGGTAGTCTCCATATAGACCGATCTTCGAATTTGAATTCTTGGACTTCTTGATGTTTATTCGATTTGCTGAAAATTCAAAATTTGGAGGTATTTTAGGTCCACAAATAGGTACGCTTAATATGGCGTATTTCGGTCTATGTTTTGGTATAGCCCCTATATAGACCGATCTACAGATTTGATATCTTGGTTTTCTAGAAGTCGCAATTTTAATCCAATTTACCTGAAATTGGAAACCTAGAACATTTATGTTGTGTATTGGGAGAGAATCTGTCATTAAATCCCCCTTTGATTACTTTACATTTCCCTGCGAAAAGTTTTCCAAGGAAACTATTATATTTGATTCATGGTCGGGGGTATTTAAGATTCAGCACGGTCGAATTTAAGACCTTATACATACATGTTTTAATTTATTTTTGTATATTAGATTGAAATTTTTTAAAACAAAAATCTTGAATTTTTATGAATATTTTCCATATCAAATGATGATTCAAAGGCGAATTCGAATTTTAGTCCAAGACAAGTTATGCTCTTTGGTCTAACACATCGTGTGATCATAATGAAATGCCACTGATTCCAAATATATATTTTAAATATCTTAATTAATATTGGCATTATTTAAAAATCAAAAATGTTTATTGATTCGTTGTAGATTCTGAAGAAAGTGAAGAGGATGACAATGATGATGGCGATGAAGAAGAAGAAGAAGTACCAACCAAAAAATCTAAAAAAGATATACCACAGAAAGAAAAGAAAGCCAAGAAGATAGAACTTTCCGAAGGTTTTGAGGAACTTGATCCTTCGGCTGCTGCCGAAGCATTGTCGAAACGTGATAACTCAGATCGTTCCTTTGCTTCATTGAAGGGTATTGTATCGGAAGCCACCCTTAAGCTATTGAACAAATGGGTTTCACAGATATGACTGAAATACAAGCGAAATCCTTGCCACCATTACTGCAAGGACGTGATTTGTGTTGGTGCCGCTCAAACCGGTTCTGGAAAGACGTTAGCATTTCTTATACTGCCGTTGAATTGATTTATAAATTGCGTTTTATGCCACGTAATGGAACCGGTGTTATTATCATCTCACCTACTCGAGAACTTTCTATGCAGACATTTGGAGTTTTGAAAGAATTAATGGCTTATCATCATCATACCTATGGTTTGGTTATGGGTGGATCAAATCGACAAGTGGAAAATGATAAACTGAGTAAAGGTGTAAATATCTTGGTTGCCACTCCGGGACGTTTGTTGGATATTTGCAAAATTCTCCAGATTTTTTGTATAAAAATCTCAATGTTTGGTAATTGATGAAGTGGATCGTATTATGGAAATGGGTTTGAAGAGGAAACTAAAACAATAGTCAATTTATTACCAAGTAAGTTCACAAATCATAACAAAACTCAAAGGAAAGGCTCACATAAATTTTGTAATAATTTTAGAACGTAGACAAACTATGTTATTCTCGGCCACACAAACGGAAAAAATTGACGCCCTTTCAAAATTGGCCTTGAAAAAAGAACCCATTTATGTGGGTGTTGATGACAACAAGGATACGGCCACTGTAAGCGGATTGGAGCAAGGTTATATAGTATGCCCTTCGGAAAAACGTCTATTGGTTCTTTTCACTTTTCTGAAAAAGAATCGTAAGAAGAAGGTCATGGTATTCTTTTCCTCATGCATGTCAGTAAAATATCACCATGAGCTTTTCAATTACATTGATTTGCCCGTAACATCAATACATGTAAGGATAGTTTGTTATGCTTTATATCTACATATCTTAATACCATATATATCCATTCCTTATTAAGGGTAAACAAAAACAAACAAAACGTACAACTACGTTCTTCCAATTTTGCAATGCAGCCGAAGGCATTTTACTATGTACAGATGTTGCAGCTCGTGGTTTGGACATTCCTCAAGTTGATTGGATTGTACAATATGATCCACCAGATGATCCTAAGGTATAATTTCCAAATTCTTTCTTAACAAACTTGGTATATATTTTGTGCTTAATCTATCATTTAATGAATCGTAGGAATATATTCATCGTGTTGGCCGTACTGCTCGTGGAACAGGTAGCTCCGGGCATGCTTTGTTAATGTTACGTCCTGAGGAACTTGGATTCTTACGATATCTAAAGGCTGCCAAAGTACCACTTAATGAATTTGAATTTTCTTGGAATAAAATTGCAGATATTCAATTACAGGTGAGCATATACTCATTTCCCAAAATATGATTTTATTATTTATTTTACTGTAATATTCAGCTTATTGTTTGTCACGCTCCCATCCCAATGGCAAAATTTTTGTTAAGTTTGTCAACATTTTTTCAAAATTTTATTTCTATAGAAAATTGTGTCAAAATTTTATTTGTATAGAAAATTTTGTCAAAATTTTATTTCTATAGAGAATTTTATCAAATTTATTTTTATAGAAAATTTTGTCAAAATTTTATTTCTATAGAAAATTTTGTCAAAATTTTATTTCTATAGAAAATTTTGTCAAAAATTTTTTACAATAGAAAATTTTGTCAAAATTTTATTACTATAGAAAATTTTATTTTTTTTTCTATTAGAAAATTTTGTCAATTTTTTTTTCTATAGAAAATTTTGTCAAATTTTTTTAATATAGATTTTTTTTCTTTTTAAATTTTATTTCTATAGAAAATTTTGTCAAATTTTATTTCTATAGAAATTTTGTCAAATTTTATTTTAGAAAATTTTGTCAAAATTTTATTTCTTGATTTTGTCAATTTATTTCTATAGAAAATTTTGTTTTTATTTCTATAGAAAATTTGTTTTGTTTTCTTTTGTTTTGTCAAAATTTATTCATGAAAAATTTTTGTCAAAATTTTTTCTTTGATTTCTTTTTTATTTCTTTCATAGCAGAATTGACACTATAAAATTTTGTCAAATTTTTCTTCGATAGAAAATTTTGTCCAACATTTTTTTATAAGAAAATTTTGTCAAAATATTATTTTTTTTTCGATTTCGATATTTTCAATTTTACTGATAATTATCGTTGACCTTTTTATTACTATCTTAAGAATTATTTTCAATAGATTTCAGGCTATAGGTCAGTTATAAAATAGATATGATGTTTTTACTTTATTTTTATTTCCAATATTTCGGTTGAGCTTTTCGTCAAAACCGGTTTTCAAGGCCGAAGTGAAACACAAAGCACAGAAATTGTTTTAAAATATTTATTGTTTGGTTTTGTTTGTTAGTGATTTTTATGTAATTAATTACTTAGCTAAACGTTTTGGACAAGTCACCCGAAATATTGGAAATAAAATAAAGAAAAACATCATATTCTATGTTTTTTAAGTACGACCTATTGCCGAAACATAATGAAAATAATTCTTAAAAGAAAATTTTAATTTGCTATAGAAAATTTTGGTCAAAATTTTATTTTAGTGAATTTTGTCAAAATTTATATAGAATGCAATTTTTTCTATAGAAAATTTTATATTCTATAAATTTGTAAAATTTTATTTCTATGAAATTTCATTTTATCTTATTAATTTGTCAATTTTTTGGTTTTTACATTTTATTCTGAATTTCAATTTTAGATATTTTGTACTTTAACTTTTTTTGGCATTTTCCTCTCTTGGTTAAATGCTACTCTTGTAGTTTAGTCAACGGCAATGGTTTTTAATGTTGAAATCAAAACAAAAATTTATTTCTATAGAAAATTTGTCAAAATTTTATTTCTATAGACAATATTGTCAAAATTTCAATTTCTAAGAAAATTTGTCACAAATTTTTTATTTCTATAAGAATTTTTTGTCAAAATATTTATCAATAGAAAATTGTTGTCAACATTTTATTTTCTATAGAAAATTTTGTTCAAAATTATTTTCTACTAGAATATTTTGTCAAAATTTATTTTATAGAAATTTTTGGTTAAACATTTTATTTCTTAGAAAATTTCTTCTACTATCCCACAGGGCGTCGTAAAATCAAAATTATCTTCTGTTCTTAAACAAACAATTACAATAGTAATTATAAATACTAAACTTAACTTTCATTCCTTTCCCCCCCCCCCCCCCCCTCCCCCCCCCCCCCCCCCCCTTTAGCTGGAAAAACTTAATTTCCAAAAACTATTTCCTCAATCAATCGGCCAAGGAGGCATTTAAATCCTATGTACGTGCCTATGACTCCCATCAATTGAAGACAATATTTGATGTTAATACATTGGATTTGCAAACGGTGGCGAAAAGTTTTGGATTTTTAGTACCACCAGTTGTCGATGCTAAAGGTGGGAGCAGCGATAAAAAAACGAACAGAGGCCCGAAAAACGTGTGGTGGTGGTGGTTTTGGCTATTACTTAAAACCGCTCAATAAATGGATGACGACAAAACTTAACGTACATTTAAGCAAATCAATAGCGTGACCAATTACAAAAGAAGGTAAAAACTTTATGAGGTAATCAAAAATGATAATTTTAAGATTTTTTCCTAGTTTTATTATTAATGATTTATAACGTACACTTATATACATAAAGAGCTTTATGTATGTGGTGTCGCTTTCTGTCAACTCGTTGTCCTTACTAGAATGGTAAAGATTCTATTTTACGTAGTTAAACAAAAAGAAATTAAAATCAATCTAAGTTTTTATTATTGTAACATAATGATTTTTGAAAAATAATAAGACTTTGGCTATTTATTTTGGATAAATACAGATGTTTGGTATATAAGTATTGGGGTAAGGGATTTAGTAAATTGTGTGTGTTATCAATCTATTTAAAGCGATGGTCTAGTGTTTAAAATGCATAGCAATGTGACAATAATTGACAGTAAGCTTCTTGAAGTTGTATCCAGATCGGAGTGAGCAAGGCTCTCAGGCTGACTAGACGTTGTGATTGAGTGTGAAACCCTGGAAAAACAGAGCTGGTAGGCTTTTAAGCTTGAAAAAGAAAGATCATTGGATACAAAACTACTGAAATTTCAACGACCGAAGTTTAGTCCTCGATCGAAATTAATTCAATTATTTTTTTTTAATTGAAATGTCTTCAATCACAGAAAATTATAGTATCAATTAAAAAAGTCAAATAAAAAATTAATTGATAATCCAATTGATTAATTGATATATTAATTTTTGTTTTCAAATAAAAAATTTGTTGAATCATTAAATTTTTAATTGAATATCTTTTAAAAACACAATTAAGACTGTTAATTGAAAAAAATTTCGTTGTTGTTTGTAAAAGTTTTTAATGGTAATTTCATCCATTGTTGTTCTATGCTTATTAGTTCAATTAGTATCCAGATCAAAGGAACTCTGCGACAAAGGATGGGTGTGTCCAGGAAGTTGATCTTGTGGTGCAGACGGGTAGGCTTACTGGCAAGCTAAATGTGAACGATGTCATGTGGCCCTCATTACAGATGGACACACGGAGCTACCCTGCTATCAATCACTGATAAGTAGGAATTGAAGCGCTACTTGCCTGATCTTATTTGGGCCAAAACTTCCCTGACCTTTCTAGGGAGGTCCTCTCTCCTCCGGTGCTATGGGCGGTGCGCTCAGACTCTGAGAACTGAGGATTAGACCTTTGTAGCTTTCACCGCATTCACTACAGTATCCTCTGAATCGCTGTTCAGACCGTATCTGGTAAATGGCTGCCTGGATCTAGAGGCTCTCTTTTATACGCTGGATCTCACAGCTCCGAAGGTGAAAACAACCCTTAACTTCCTGGATGAGGTTTGTCATCTACAAGATGGTGGATTTGGATGACTGTTTCGATAGCAACCCAACAGGTACTCCTTTGAGAGCAATGTAATTGTGTCGACGTACTGGGTATGATGCTGATCTCCGCATAAGGGTGATCCAGTGGGTCTACTTACGGCAGACATCCTGTTTTTGCAGTTCTAAACGGACAGCGTTCTGACAGGTCTGCTTTTAGACACAACTGCGTGTCGCTCAGCTAACTGGTCGCTGCATTTTTTACTGACGGTGAAGGGACAGATGCAACTGACTATATCGAGGCTCGTGAATGTGGTTGGAGTGAGCATTATCCTTTATGAGGCTTGCGAGGTCCGGATGTGGAGTAGCCGGCGACTGAATTAGCCTATACGCTAGACAGATTAACAACCTTTGTAGCTTCTCACCTGCTTACGCTACAGTTCCTTCTTGAATCGGCTGTTCAGACCTATCTGGTTATGCTGCCTGATGCTAGAGGCCTTCTCTTTTATAACGGCTGGATCTCACGCCTCTAGAAGGTGAAAATCAACCCTTACATTGCCTGGAAATGGAAGATTGTTCTATCTACAAGAATGCGTGATTTTGGGATGATGCTTCGATTAGCACACCAACAGGTACTCCTTGTGACAGCAATGTAGCGTTGTTGTGCTGGACGTACTGGGATGATCTTGGTCTTCCGCATAAAGGGTGATCCCAGGGGTCTACTACGGAGACATCCTGTTGGGCACGTTTCTAAGGGGCAGCGTTCTGAACAGGTCTGCTTGTTTAACAACAACTGCGTGTCGGCTGCGCTTACTGGCGCTGCATTTTTTACCACTGATCCGGCCAATTCAATTATAATGTAGTCAACAAGGTTTCCTTTGTCCGCACCCCAAGTTGCTGCTGGCGGCAAGCGACCCTTTGAAGGACCTTGTTTCTACGGCGGAGCTTAGATTCACAAATTGGGGCAAGTGGGCATGGGCGGAGCCGACTTAAAAAAGGAAATGTGATCCTCGAGAACCTTGGGTAATTTGTGGATCGGAATTATTCGTCTTCCGTCGACTCTGACATCAACTGCCATGCGTACTTCCGCCATCCCCAATTGGTAGCTAATTAGTGTGGCTGAATGATTTGGTGGCGGATATCCTCAAATTTGCTTGCAGTGAAATAACTGGTAAGATCAAGCGGAGGTAGAGTTTCAGTTGATGCATATTTTTCTTCAACAATGGGGCCCGCGGAGTGCCAATGATTGTAAAGTCTCGCGCAAATATCATACAATCTCTAACGGCGTTAGGAAGGGTGGAATCGAGGACAGGTAGTAGAATTAACAGTGCCGAATATCAGCCCCACCCTGGGAACTGCCTTGTTTAATTCTACGGGGTTTTAACTTCTTGTCCCTGAATTCAGTACAACTGGCGGCCGCACAGCAATAATTCAGAACCGCGCCACAGATAATTCAGGCCAGCCGCACAACCTCCACCTTCCTTTGTTGCGAATCGGCTTTCGTAGCGCAGTCCGTGTGGCTAATGGTTAGTCATGCCCGCCTTGGCATACACAGGGTCGTGGGTTCGATTCCTGTTTCGACCGAACACCAAAACAAGTTTTTCACAGTGTGGATTACCCACCTCAGTAAATGCTGGTTGACATTCTGAGGGTTTTCAAAGCTGTCTCTAAAGTGGTTTCACTGCAATGTGGAACGCCGTTGCGGTCTCGGCTATAAAAGAAAGGTCCTTTGTCATTGAGCTTAACATGGAATCGGGCAGGGCAGCTCAGTGATTAAGAGAAGAAGTTTTCACGCAATGTTTTTATTAGCAATGGATTGAATATTCTAAGTCGAGCCTGATATCATTCGGGCTGCCACTAACCTAACCTTCGTAGCACATTGTGTGCCATCACAATGGCGTATGCTGCATGTGGAATTCAAGTCTTAGTTTCCCTGGATCGCCAGCGACCCTTATCCTTTTTCCGATTTCATAAAGTCACGATTTCACTAATCCTTAACCGCGGAGCCGTTGCAATTAAATTGCAAAAAACGATGGCCACTATCCGGAACTGATACAACAATATTGGGTGTAAGATGCTGCGGCGGAGAATATTGTTGTAACGGGAGATGTCTGGTGGGGTCGCGTAGGCTGCGACGCCACTGGCGCTGTCCGGTTGGCGTACAGCAATCCTGCCACCGTAAGTCCAGTAGTATGACTAATAACTCCGCGCAGCGATGTTTAGGCTGCGAGCAAGTTCCGGAAGGTTGGGCACCCACTCGCAAAGCACCCGGTTACACACAACCTCAACCGAAACTGAAGGTGGTGGTTCAGATTTCGCAGACTGAACAGCTACCATGGTCCGGGGTTTTCTTTTCTAATCCGGCTCGGAACCATCAAGCAAACGGAGAAGGCTCGCCCGGGAATGGCACCATCTCCAAGCACAAGAATATCGGACGAAGAAAACACGTACACTAATGTGCAGCTGCTGGCCAATTGGGTTGGGATTCCATCGGTCAATGCCGGTACGGAAAGAACCCGCCGCCGTGGGATTGTGAAAATTTTCGTTTTGAAATTTTTTTCTGTGTAAGTACATCGGCACTGGTTGGAATAAATGGAATTAAGAAATATAGATGTACTGCTTTAAGGAGGCAGCGCTCGTCAAGAACGAATAATGTTCCTTGCGGAGACGTTTTTCTTCCGCGATCTCATTATGGGCATTACATGATTCATGTCAAATTTGATAAACTATGGCGAGGACTGTTGGTCTCTTTGAAGGTTGTTAAGCAAACTAAGTTGAATGTGGGACGAAACAGGAAATATTTTCACGAAAAATTTAAACCAAATTATGTTTTAGTATAAAGTTTCGTTTCCTGCAAAAAAATCGAATATCTTCTTCTATGCCTCCATAACTAAAGGGTCTCAAACTCAGGGATGGTTACTTATTTATGCGAAATAATATGCCAGCGCTATTTTTTTCGTGCGAAAAATCCAGGGTTTGTTTAAATATTTGTTGAAAATGGCTCAAAACAAAAGATTTTGCATTTATTCCGCACTAACGTTTTTTTTATATTGGAGTATATCACAGTTTTCGTGGCCGAAAACGTGATCTTAGTAGCTCAGGCTTAAGTAATTATTGAGTTTTTAAAATATTCAAATAATTTTTTTTTTAAATTGAAACAAAAATCAATCACAACAATTAATAGTTATCAATTAATTTTTTAATTGACTTTCAATTAATTGATACTATCAATTTCTTGTGATTGAAGACATTTCAATTAGAAAATTTATTGGATCAATTAATTCGGGATTGAAGTACTGAAAAAAAATTGTGTGGAATAGAAGCCGTATGAATCGAGAAATTCTGAAAATATCGGGGTGCGCACTATCACTAACTAGAATTGAGTAAGCACATACTGCACGCGAATATGAGGGGCAGTAGAGGATGGTGGCATTAATTAATCTATAATCGGTGAACTATATCTGATAAACTGGAACAGCTTGGACCAAGCGATATTAAGGAGAATTCGGAAAGAAATTTTGAGCAGCGACAATCAAGGCCGAATACTGGCTTAGGTATATGTAACTATCATGAGACACGGGAACAACACTGAAATCCTTATTTCAATCTAAATAACTTTAAGACAGCAGCCATTGGACATGGAATACGATTTAGTCAGTCAGTTTGTTGGTTACCAATTAGTCATTCGACAATTTTTATATATAACAAGATTGTTTCGAAATCTGGGGGTGGTAATATCATATCGATTAGTTCGTGCTTGAAATTAATAACAATCATGGTTCTAAAAGTCTGATATTACTCATCGTTTTTTATCAAGTAAGGTTTTAGGTCAAAGCAACAAATTGTGTTCTTGTTTCTCCAATTAATATGTATCAAAAATTTTTTTTTTTTTTTAAATTTTGTTTTGTTTTCCAAAAACAACCTTTAAATGGTACAACAGGCGCCCCGTGCGTGTGTCTCTATCTGTTGATTTAGCGCCGAAGTAGCACAACATGCCGTTCAATAAAATGAATTCATGGATCGCGATATACAAGACCTATACCGATTGTGAACGTTGATCACCCACCACTAATTCTATAAATACAACGCACACAATAACACAAAACGGTTTGAGATTAAACGCTCCTAAAGCAATGTTTTCAAAATTCACATAAGGTAATCATCACATGTATGGGCAAAATCAGGCAGCGTGGTGTATGTATTTGTGTGAAGATATAAAATCATTCGACTTGATTGCAAATTAAATTTGTTTTCCAACAACCAATTTCAGTTGAGATGGTCGCAATTTAGAACGGACCAAGAGGACACAATCATACAAAGCAATTAAGCCATAAATTTGATATGCGGGGTTAAGAGAGTATGGTGAGGCCTGGATGATGAGGATGGGTGATGATGGTTATGGCGATGACAAAACTTCAAAGACGCCTTGCGTGCAAGAGTGGTCTTCATAAAATTCCCCCTCCAGAAAAAAAGCTTATGTGTTTTCCAAAAACTGCACATGTGTGGAGCTTACGTTTCCATGAGCAAATAGATAAATTGGAAATTTATTATCGAATTGGACATATCGCATGAACTACATGACTGAAGTGCGTGCTCTGGCTGCCTCTTCAAAACCCACACATGCTACGCATAGTAAGCCTCGAGATGTAGGCCATGGCAGAAGAAACTAACAATTTAATGGGCCATCATAATAACCATAGTGGATGAAGAGGAATTAATAAAATCCACCACTCTCCAGCGCACGCTCATCACAAGTTTAATTGCTCGCGCAATTGAAAGTTGAAATTAGTGAATGATGGGCTGGCTGATTTGGTATGCTTAGATTGTTGTTAAAGTCACATAGACAATAGCCATTTTAA
>PGFW01064165.1:0-13248 GCA_003123925.1 Haematobia irritans | reverse complement strand
GAGAGAGATTTAAAGCGAAAAAGAGGCTAACTCTTGACTATCACCAAAATTTAAAATCATCCAAATCCTGAAAAAATGAAATTTTTATATGAAAAATTCTTTTTGCTCATATCTCCTAAACTAGGCGTGTAGACGAAAGGAGTTAATTCATGACCACCCCCAAAAAATCAAAAATTCCATCTAAATTGAAATTTTTTTGAAAAAACTTTTTTTGCTCATATCTCCTAACTGACATCGTAGATGGAGGTTAATTCAGACCACCACCAAAAATCGAAAATCCTCCATCACCCAAAAAATAGAAAAATTCCATCCAAATCCCTACAAATTTAAAGTCCAACAAAAAAAAAAAAATAAAAAATTTGTATATAAAATACTTTTGCCTCATATCTTTTAAACTGAGCGGCCTAGAGCAAAAGGAAATTAATTCGTGTCCACCCCAAAAAATGAAAATCCATGCAAATCCTGAAAAATCCGACATTTTTATATGAAAAAAAAAAAATCAATTTATATGAAAAACTTCTTTGGCCATATCTCCAAAACTAGGAAAGCCAAAAGGGCGTTAATTTGTGACGTTAATTTGACAACTCCATACAAATCCCAAAGAAAATCAAATTTTAATATGAAAAACTTCTTTTTGGCCATATCTCCTTAAATATGCGTCCTAGAGCGAAAAATGGAAAAATGCATCCAAATCCTGAAAAAAAATGTTAATTTTTATATGAAAAATATTTTTAGCTCATATCTCCCAAACTAAGCGTCGTAGAACGAAAAGGATGTTAATTCATGACCACCCCGAAAATTTCATCCAAATCCTAAAAAAAATCCAAATTTTTGATTGATACTAGAATTTGGGGTAATTGAAGAAAATTTAGTTTAAAAATCTATGAATTTTGTGATTGACAAAGAATGCTATGTGATATAAAAATCATCTCATAATTATTAATAGTAATTAATTGTAACATATATTTAAAAAAAATTTTAAATTTTGTATACAATTTCCAATACCTTTGTTTTATGAAATAATTATTCTTTGTCTGTATGAATAATTATCAAAGTTGCCAAAGCATTGTTCATCATTGTGGCTATTTAGAAATGTTAATATGCCGCTTAGTTAATGAAGACGGTCTAACAGAAAAATGATTCAATAGGGCAATTGTTTAACTGATGCTCGGTTAGCGGCCTATTGGCGACAAAGTTGTCAATCTTGTAAAAATCGATTACCATAAATATTTTTATATTCATGATAGATTATTTTATTGCACGCGACACAAAACTTAAATCTACATATTTTTCAGTCATGATTGACTGTGATAGCATTGTTGGATTTGTTACCTGTATCTTCGACTTATTAACTATGGCTTCACTAAGGTTCTGAGGTCGCATATCCGTACACATTCAGATGGCAGCTATCATCGTTGTTAAAATTTTGTAATAATTCTGCAACTTTTTTGAAGCTGTAAGTTGTTTTCCTCTAAAGTTTTGCAAAAGTTTCTTTTTCGAAGCCTAAAAGAATACTAAAATTACATAATAAAATCAAAATTTAACAAACTATTGTAAAAGAATAGCGTATTATTTTAAATTTAAGAGCCGATTGGACAATTTGTTTTTTTGTAGTTTCTAAAAAATCTTATTTTGGCAAAATTTTATTTCTAATAGAAATTTGTTAAAAATTTATTGTAATCAGAAAATTTTGTCCAAAATTGTATTACTATGAGAAAATTTTTATTTCTATAAGAAAATTTAAGCAAAAATTTTATTAGCTAAATAGAAAATTTTTGGGCAAAATTTATTTCTAATGGAAAATTTTCTCAAAATTTTTATTTCTATAGAACATTTTTGTTAAAATTTTTATTTCTTATGGGAGAAAAATTTTGTGCAAAAATCTTATTTCTAATAGAAAATTTTGTCAAATTTTATTTCTAATAAATAATTTATTCAAAATTTTATTTTCTGATAAGAAAATTTTTGTTGACAATTTTATTTCTAATACAAAGATTTGTTCAAAAAATTTATTTTTTTAAAAATTTTGTCAAAAATTTTGTTTTTTCTTTTATAGAAAATTGTGTCAACATTGTAATTTTATAGAACAATTTTGTCAAGATTTTATTTTTATTAAAAAATTTTTATTAAAATTTTATTTCTATAGAAAATTTTGTCAAAATTTTATTTCTAATAGAAAATTTTTGTCCAAATTTATTTGCTATAGAAAATTTTGTCAAAATTTTAATTTCTATAGAAATTTTGTCTTAACATTTTATTTCTATAGAAAATTTTTGTCAAATTTTTATTTTATATAAAGTATTAATTCATTTTACTTCTATAGAAAATCTTGCTAAAATGTTAATTTCAATAGAAAATTTCTGAAATTTTTATTTCCTATAGAAAATTTTGTAAATTTTTTTTGTTTGCTATAAGAAAAGTTTAGTCAAAATTTTATTTCTATAAAAAATTTTTGTCAAAATTTTATTTCTAATAGAAAAATTTTCTCAAAAATTTTATTTCTATAGAAAATTTTCTCCAAAATTTTATTTCTATAAGAAAATTTTTTTGGGCAAATTATATTTCTATAGAAAAATTTTTCCAAAAATTTTATGTACAATAGAAAATTTTTGCAAAAATTTATTTCTATAGAAAATTCTTGCAAAATTTTTAATTTCTGATAGAAATTTTGTCAAAATTTTAGTTTTATGGAAAATTTTGTCAAAATTTTAGTTTATGTGGAAAAATTTTGTCAAAAATTTTATTTCTATAGAAAATTATGTAAAAAAAATTATTCTATAGAAAATTATGTCAAAATTTATTTTTATAGAAAATTTTTTCAAAAATTTTTATTTCTATATAAAATGTTGTGAAAATTTTAATTTCTATAGAAAATGTTGTAAAATTTTATTTCTATAGAAAATTTTGTCAAAAATTTTAGTTTTATGAGAAAATTTTTTGTCCAAAATTTTATGTTCTATAGAAAATTATGTAAACAATTTTATTTATATGGATAAATTATGTCAAAATTGTTATTTTTTATAGAAAAAACATTTTTTTTCAAAATTTTATTTCCTATACAAAATTTGTCAAAAATTTAATTTTTTTTTTTTAGAAATGTCAAAAATGTTGTTTTTATATAGAAAAATTGTAATCAAAAATTTATTTTTATAGAAGCATTTTGCAAGATTTGATTTTTATAAAAAAGTTTTTTGTTAAAATTTATATTTCTATAAGAAAATTTTGTCCAAATTTTTATTTCTAATAGAAAAATTTTGTCAAAAATTTTTATTTCTATAGAATTTTGCTCAAAAAGTTTATTTCTATAGAAATTTTTTTGCAAAACTTTAATTTCTATAGAAAATTTTTGCAAAATTTTTATTTCTATAGAAAATTTTTCCAAAAATTTTATTACTATAGAAAAATGTTTGCAAAAATTTATTACTATAGAATGAATTTTTTCAAAAATTTATTTCTAATAGAAAATTTTTGCAAAATTTTTTATTTCTATAGAAAATTTTTGTCAAAATTTTAGTTTTATTGGAAAATTTTGTCAAATCTATTTGCTATAGAAAATTAATTGTAAACAATTTATTTATATGGAATATTATGTCAAATTTTATTTTTTAATAGAAAATTTTCAAAATTTTATTTCTATAGAAAAATTTTGTTAAAATTTTATTTCTAATACAAAAATTTTGTCAAAAAATTTAAAATTTTTTTAGAAATGTTGTCAAACTGTTGTTTTTATAGAAAATTGTGTCAACATTTTATTTTTTATAGAACATTTTGTCAAGATTTTGTTTTTATAAAAAAATTTTGTTAATATTTTTATTTCTATAGAAAATTTTGTCAAAATTTTTATTTGCTATAGAAAATTTTGTCAAAAAAATTTGATATTTCTATAGAAAATTTTGTCAAAATTTTATTTCCTATAGAAATATTTTGTCAAAATTTTATTTCTATAGAATATTTTGTCAAAATTTTATTTCTAGAGAATATTTTTGTCAAAATTTGTATTTGCTATAGAAATTTTGTCAAAAATTTTATTTTAGTAAAAAATTTTATATTGTTTTCTTGTTTCTATATGAAAATTGTGTCAATATTTTTATTGGCTGTAAAAATTTTTTGTCAAACTTTTAATTTTTATAGCAAGAAATTTTGGGAAATTTTTTTGCTGTAGAAAAGTGTTGTCAAAAAATTTTATTTTTGTAGAAAATATTTTTTCAAAATTTTGGGTTTTTTATAGAAAATTTTGTCAAAATTTTATTTTTATAGAACATTTGTCAAAATTTTTTTTTTTATAGAAATTTTTGTCAAAAAATGTGTACTTTTTTAGGAAATTTTTCTTAAAATTTTGTTTCTATAAAGAATTATATTAAAATTTATCTCTATAAGAAATTTTTTGTCAAAATTTTATTTCATATAGAAAATTTTTGGCAAAATTTATTTTCTATAGAAATTTTGTCATAATTTTTATTTCTATAGAAAAATTTTGTCAAAATTTATTTCCTATAGAAAAATTTTGTCAATAATTTTATTACTATAGAAAATGTTGTCAAAATTTTATTTCTATAGAATATTGTGTCAACATTTTATTTTTATAGAACACTTTTGCAAAGAATTTTTATTTTTATAAAAAATTTTGTTTAAAATTTTATTTCTATGAGAAAATTTTGCCAATGCAATATGAAAAAATCAATTTCTATATGTTATGGCATGATATTGTCGCAAATTAAAGTGAGAACAGCTTAAAAAAATTATTGTCAACAATCGGTAGAAAGAAAATATCGTTGCTTCGGGCCACCCGCAGAGAAGGAATGATGATCACTGCGATGAGCAAACGGGAGAAAAAACAATATAGAATCGTTTGTCGAAATCAAGAATACATAATATCCGTCGCGAGAAAATAACAGTGACCTGTGACAAACATGTTACATTTGTTTCAACCGTACCAAAATAACATTTAAGTAGTGAAGATTATTAACTTAGCACTTGGGCCGCCACAAAAATTAAGTTCCTGTGTCCACTTCTATCATAAATGCGCCTTTTCACCCTATTCTAATGGCAACAAAGAGGAGCAAATAGTTTTTCTTTTGTTAAAGTTTTGTCAACGATTTTAACATCCACCTCCTAACTTCCAAGAATTTGAAAATCGTTCAAATTTTTAAAAACTGGTTGCATTTTTTTATCCCGTAATGTGAATTAAAATCCCATTTGAGACCAGCTCCATCATATCATTGCCTATATCCATGGCATATTCAATTTGATGTGCATCACCAATTATTTATTTTATCGTTTGTTTTAGGTATTTTGTCGAGTTAAGAAAATGAAATGTTCGAATCATAGAGATATTTCAAGTTGAGGGGGCTATGAACGCTTAATAAATTATTTATATTGTCTTCTAATCGTTTTAGTCAAGAATATGGATATTGTAAACGTAGTAGTTTCATTCCGAGATATAGAAGTAATTACCCTGCTTCGCGAGAAATTTTTCTCTAGGGATATAAATATGGAATTTTCTGCAATCGTGGAATTGCCATAATACTGTTAGTATTACAATGCTTGGTGATTCCTTTTTGTAAGAATTTATTTCTATATGAATAATGTTGTCAAAGATTTTATTTCTATAGAAAATTTTGTCAAAATTTTATTTCTATAGAAAAAATTGTCCCAAACAATTTTATGTTCTATAGAAAATTTTGTCAACGATTTTATTTCTATAAGAAATTTGTGCATAAACTTTTTTATTTTTCTATAGAAATTTTTGTTAAAAATTTTATTTTCCTATAGAAAATTTTGTAAAAATTTTTAATTTCCTATAGAAAATTTTGTCAAATTAAATTCCAATAGAAGATTTTGCCAACATTTTAGTTTGCATAAATAAAAAATATGTCAGAAAATTTTGTTATCTTATAGAAAGTTTGGTCAATTTTTTTATAGGAAATGATTTTATCAAAAATTTTTGTATCTATAGAAAAATTTGGTCAAAATTTTATTTTTTAAATAGAAAATTGTTATTAAAATTTATTTCTAAAAAATTAAAAAATTTTTTTTGAAAGAAAATTTAGTCAGCAATTATTTTATATGATTTTTTTTTAAAATTTTTTCTATACTAAATTTTTTGCAAGATTTTATTTCTATAAAGAAAAATTTTATTTTCTATTTGAGATTTTCTCAAAATTGTATTTCTATAAAAATGTTTCTCAAAAAATTTTATTATCTATGGAAAATTTTTTCAAAAATTTTATTTCTAATAAGAAAATTTTGTAAAAATTTTATTTGCTAATAGAAAAGTTGTATCAAAATTTTAATTTCTATAGAAAGTTTGTAAAATTTTATTTTTTTTTTTTTGTTTCTATAGAAAGTTTAGTCAAAATCTTATTTGTGTATAATATTTTTTATCAAATTTCGTATCTACAAAAAATTTGGTCAATATTTCTATTTTTTACAGAAAATTTTATAAAAAATTTATTGCCATACAAATTATATTTTTTTTAAGGAAATTTTGCAAAGTTTAAATTCTTATAAATTTCTTTTAATATTTTTTCTAAAGGAAATTATTCCTCAAAATTTTATTTCTAATGAAAAATTTTCTTAAAATTTTAGTTCTATTTAGAAATTCTCTAAAAATTTTATTTCTAATAGAAAAGTTGTTCAAAAATTTTATATTCTATACCAAAATTTCTTTACAAAATTTTGTCAAATATTTTATTTCGGTAGAAATATTGTTCAAATATTGTATTTCTAATAGCAATTTTGGCAACATTTGTTATTTCTATAGACAATTTTTGCAAATGTTATTTTCTATTGAAGATTTTTTCTCAAAAAATTTCTATAAGAAAATTTTCTGCAAAATTTTATTTCTAAAAAAAATTAATGTCTACTATGTGTATAAGAAAAGTTTGGTCAAAATCTTAATTGTATAGAATTTATTATCAAATATTTCGTGATTACAGAAAATTTGATCAACATTTTATTTTTTTAGCAAGAAAATTTTTAATAAAATTTTTATTTGCATACAAAATTATAAAGGAAATTTAGTCAAAATTTAACTTCTATAGATTTAAAAAAAACTCTAATAGAAATTAAATTTTTTCTAAAAAGAAAAAAAAATGCTATGAGAAATTAAATTTTTTCTAAAAGAAATTTATTTTATTCATTTTTGTTTTCTATAGAAAATTTTCCCTCCAAAATTTTACTTCTATAGAAAATTTGCCAAATTTTATTTCTATAGTGAAATTTTATTCTAATAGAAACTTTGTACAAAATTTTATCTGCTGTAGAAAATGTTGTCAAAATTTTATTTCCTAATAGAAAATTTTGTCAAATGTTTTATTTTTGTCAAAAAATTTTAATTTTCTATAAGAAAATTTTGTCAAATTTTATTTCTACAGTAAAATTATTGCAGAAACGTTTATTTCTATAGAAATTCCGAACAAAAATTGTTATTTCTCATAGAAAATTTTTTATTAAAATTTTTAATTTATATAGAAAATTTGTCAAAAAGTTTTATTTCTATACAAAACTTTTGTTTTTTGCAAAAAAAAAATTGCAAGATTTTATTTCTATAAGAAAATTTTTTGGTCCCCAAAATTAGAATTTTTAATAAAAGAAGATATCGTAAAAAATTTTATTTTTTTGTTCCTATAGAAAGTTGGTCAAAATTCTTAATTTAAGTAAGAAATATTTTATCAAAAATTTTCGTATCTATTGAAAATTTGGTAAAAAAATTTGTATTTTCTTACAAGAAAATTTTTATAAAAAGTTTTATTTCTAATGCAAATTAATTTTTTTTCTAAAAGGGAAATTTATGGTCAAAAATTTTTATTTTTCAATAGATAATTTTTTTAAATTTTTTTTTAAAAGGAAATCTCTCAAACTTTATTTCTAAGAAAATTTTGATAAATTTTTACTTTTATAGAAAAATTTGACAAATTTTATTTCTTTAGAAAAATTTTATTTCTAATAGAAAATTTTGTCAAAATTAAATTTCTAGAAGAATTTGTAAAAAATGTTATGTTTTTTGGTTGCCTATAGATAAGTTTTGGTCAAAAAATATAATTTTAGTAGAATTATTTTATCAAAATTTCGTATGTATAGAAAATTTTAATAAAAAATTTATTTTCTATGCAAATTTATTTTTTTTTATCTGAGGGAAATTTTGTCAAAAATTTAATTTCTATAGATTTTTTTTTTTAATTTTTTTTAAAAAGGAATCTTGCTCAAAATTTATTTGCTATGAAAATTTGTCTTAAAAATTTTATTTCTATAGAAAAATTTTGAACAAAATTTTACTTTTTATAGAAAATTTTTGCAACTATTTTTTATTTCTATAGAAATTTTGACAAAATTTTATTTCCATAAAAAGTTTTGTCAACACTTTCACTTTATAAAAGAATTTTGGTAAAAATTTTATTTTTTTACAGAATCTTTTACAAAAATTTTATTTTAATGCAAAATTATTTTCTAAGAATTTTTTTTTTGAATTCTTTATTGGTGATTTTTTTTTTTAATTTTTCTAAAAGAAATCTTCTCAAATTTATTTCTATGATTTTTTTTAATTCCAATAGAAAATTTTCCCGACAATTTTATTTCTATATGAAATTTTTTTTATTTCTGTAGAAAATTTTGCAAAATTTTTATTTCTAATAGAAAATTTTTGGCACAATTTTATTTCTTTAGAAAATTTTTCAAAATTTTAATTATCTTTAGAAAATTTTGCCAAAATTTATTTCTTATAAAAATTTTTGTCAAACACTTTTCTTTTATAAAAGATTTTGGTCCAAAATTATATTTTAATAAAAAAATTGTCGAGAATTTTATTTCTTGATAGACAAATTGTCAAAATTTTTATTTATAAGACTAAATTTTGTCAAAATTTAGAAAATTCTTTACAAAATTTTGTCAATATTTTAATTTAGGTAGAAAAATTTGTTCAAAATTTATTTCTATAGACAATTTTGTCAAATTTCATTTCCTTACAAAATTTTGTCAAATATTTTTTATTTAGGTAGACAAATTTGGTCAAAATTTTATTTCTATAGAAAATTTGTTTGGCAAATTTTTATTTCTTTAGACAATTGTTGGGCAAAAATTTTAAATTTCTATTGAAAATTTGGGTCAAAATTTTATTTCTCATAAGACAATTTTTTTTTTTAATTTCTAGAGGCTATTTCCCTGAAATCCTCTTAGTTGAAGAGGAATATGTGCAAAATCTAAAAAAACTGTAAACTGTAAAAAATCTATTAATTTTGGTAGAATTCTGCTAACTGTGGCAACCATGACCGACAATCGCCAATAATGAAATTGGGTTCATTTTATTTAAAAATATTGGCACTTTTATTTTTCATAAATAAAAAAGTAAATAGAAAGTAAAGTTACTCACAAAAAACAATAAATAAAATTTAGTGTTGTTTGTTTTTGCGTAAAATCATTGGGGTCGCTACTTCCATTTAGGTTTTGGGCTCATATTCAAAGCGCCACTCGAAATAAATTTGTCAACTGTTAGATGAGCGGTTTTACAAATGATAATCAACCTGAAATTGGTTGGCCAATACTATCAGCGCACATCTGTAATCACGCTGTTTCAGAGATGCCGAACCTAAAAAAAATAAAAAACTTCCAATTACCCTGGATATTCCGGTTTTGAGTTGCTCTATAGTAGAGAGCTCAAAATAGACATTCATCTGCATGAAAGGAGATAACACCAAACCATCCTTCGGTTTCGTTATAGGTATGGGCTTTTTGTTTGTTTTTATGTCTAGAAATGAAAATTCCATTTAACTTTTGAAGGAAAACCTACAAACGTTGCATTCAGAACTATGTTAAAATTTAGTAATTCATTTCATTTCAGCAGGGGCATTCAATTAACGTTTTTTAACATCGGCCCAGTTAAGAATTAACGTTGAAAGTTGAGTTAAAAAAAAACGAAAAAATATATAAATGCATAAGAAGGAGAAATTAAAATCGACAAAACCATTTTTTGCATTTAAAATAAATTTTGCCTTATTTCAAAGAAAATATTAAAAAAAATTTAAGAAATGTCGGAGTGTATAAATTTTGAATAAATGCCATGGTACAAATTAAGCGTTCCACCATTGAACAGTGGCCATAATTGGCGGAGGATTAGTAAGTGAAAATAGTGGTCGAAGATGCTATAACTGTTTTCAGTTTTAAGTATCGAAATGGGCATTTTAGTCATAAATTTAAGTGTGAAAGACGAAAATTTTGTATTGTGAAAAAAAATTATAAAAAGTGTTTAAAATCAACGAAAATTCGGGGCATGTTTCTAACGCCCCATATGCAAAAAAGCTAAAAGAAAACTTCAAGCCTACTTTTAGCCATATAAATTATTCGATAAACTGTCAATAAATTGTTTTGGCATAATAAGAATAAAGACTTAAAGGAAAAACCTCGAAATTTTTTCCTAAATGATAAATATATTAAAAATAATAATTTCAAACAAGCCACCTGCTCTCCTCTCAAATGTGGAAAATTTTTGGAAAATGTTTGATATATTATTGACATTAAAATTAAATCCTTATAAGCAGTGTGACCAGATCTCAAAAAAAAATGTTGCTTCTAAATCAGCATTGAAATAATGCTAAAATCAATATTAAATTGGCAAAAAATAATGCTAAACTTAAAAAACTTTTTTATTAGGGAAATTAGCACTAAAAAAATCAAGATTAATTCATACTCGTAGTTTTAACTGAAAATTAATTTAGCTCTCGAACTAAATAATTCTATTTTTGAAGTTTGTTACCTTTGCTGATTCCGTTTTGGAAAAAATGTCGTGAGCTTCGTGAATCTAACGAGAATTGTCGTGAATCTTTGCGTGTACGTGAGTCCCTTAAAAGTAGTTCGTTGCGTGAGCGTGCGTGATTACTGGTTTTCATTTCGTGAATGGGCGTGATGAGATTGGCTACAACACGTATCGTGCGCGAAGCGTGGTGTGAATAAACATTTGCTTCGTGAATGTGGGGCGTGAGTGGGAGTAAAATTTCAGTCACGCGCACACGCTCTAATATAGACACCATAATAAATCGATCCTCCGGGACGCGCTCCTTGGAGGACAACAATTCATCCGATTCGGTTTGAAATTTTTGTTGTCGACTTGAATACTTGGTACAAAGTAGTTGTTATTGATGTAAGGTGCCGGATGGTATTGGCAAATGGAATCCATATGCGGTCGCACTTTTACGTGATAGGGCCCCCATATAAGACGGACCCCGCAAATTTGGCTTGCGATTGCTCTAAGAGAAGCAAATTTCAAATCGGCGATCGCGGCTGAAATTTGGTAGCATGGTGTTAGTATATGGTCTCTAATAGCCCATCTGCAAAATTGGTCCATATCGGTCCACTTTTACGTATAGCCGCCCATATCGTGAATGGGCGTGAACCGTTTGGAGGAGCACAATTCATACCGATCGGTTGAAATTTGTTTGTTTGAAATTTGACAAAGATTTTTTCTATATAAAAAAGGAAGATGAAATGTTAAAAAAAATTTTCTATAGAAATGAAATTTTTGACAAAAATTTTCTATAGAAATGAAAAAATTTTTAATAGAAATGTAATTTTGAACAAATTTTTCTATAGAAATGAGAATGAAAATTTTGGACAAAAATTTTCCTATAGGAAAATTGAAATGTAGAAAAACAATTTTTTAGCAGAAATAAAATTTTGACCAAATTTGAGAAAAAATTTTTTTTTGGTGCTACACAAATAAAATTTTTGAGATAATTTTTCTATAGAAAATAAAATTTGATAAAATTTTCTATGGAATAAATTTTGACAATTTTTCTATAGAAATTAATTTTGAGTGCTTCTTATTACAATTGATATTTTTTATACAAAAAATTCAAAATTATCTATAGATGAAATTTAAAAATGTTCTATAGTATTATTATTTCTATAGAAATGAGAATTTGACATTTTATAGTCAAATTGACTTATCTATAAGGGAATGTTGACAAATAGAAATAAATTTTGACAAATTATTCGTTAGAAAATAAAATTTTGACAAAACTTCTATGGAAATAAAAATTGACAAAATTTTCTATAGAAAAAACTTTTTATAAAAACTCTCTATAGGAATAAAAATTTAAAAAAATTTTCTTCGCAGCAAAAATAAAATTTTAGCAAAAATTTTCTATAGAAATGAAAATGAAAAATTTTGACGAAAAATTTTCTAATAGAAATAAAAATAAAAATTTGACAAATTTTTATATAGAAATAAAATTTTGACAAAATTTTCTAATAGAAAATGATATGTTTGAAAAAATTTTCTAAATAAGAAATTAAATTTAAAAAACTTAATAAAATTAAAAATTTTTGACATAAATTTTCTATAGAAAATAAAATTTTGGCAAATTTTTCTATAGAAAATAAATTTTGAATAAAATTTTCAATAGAAATAAAATTTTGATAAATTTTCAATAAGAAATAAAATTTTGATAAAAATTTCAATAGAAGTAAAAATTCTTTTGACGAAATTTTTAATAGAGAAATAAAATTTTTGAAAAAACAAGATAATATACGAAATAAAATTTTTGATTAAAATTTTTATTAGAAATAAAATTTCGACAATTTTTTTAGCCACAAATAAAAATTTTGACTAAATTTTCTATAGAATAAAATTTTGTCAAAAAATTTTCTATAGAAATAAAACTTTGATCAAATTTCTATGGAAATAAAAATTTTGGACAAAATTCCTTTCTATAGAAATAAAATTTTTCAGAAATGTTTCTAATACAAAATAAAAAAAAAATTGAAAAAATTTTCTAATGGAAAAAAAAATCTCTAATAGAAAAATTAAATTTTGACAAAATGTTCTATATTAAGAAATGAAAATTTTGAACAAAAATTTTGCTATAGAAAGTGGAATATTTTGACAAGCATTTTGCAAATAGAAATAAACTTTTGACAAAATTTTCTGTATAAATAAAAATTTGACAAAATTTTCATATATAAAAAAAATCTGACAAAATTTTTTCTGTTGGGGGAAAAAATGCTGACAAAAATAGAAATAAAAATTTTGACAAAATATTTTCGTAAGAATAAAAATTCATACCAATAACTGGTGTGTTCTAAAGACAGAGATATCAAACTTTGACAAAATTAACTCACTATAAGAAATAAAATAAATGTTCCCAAAATTTTCTATAAGACAAAAGACTGATTAATAAACTGAATACTCCGCCAATGGAACGAAGCTACATTACGGATTAAAACATTAATAAAAAAAATGTTTCTATCACAATTAAT
>PGFW01064157.1:0-11666 GCA_003123925.1 Haematobia irritans | reverse complement strand
AATCCAACCCTTCCCGACTATATAGTGTTGGGTCTCAGAAAGTACAAAGAAAACTTACCTATATTTCCATATAATCATATAGGATAACAGTATTGGTAGAGTTTTGATACGTGCGAGCCTGATATAATACCCGATCCAAGGTTTGTTTTGGAGGCCCTCGTTGGAGGAGCAAATTTGCATGCCGAGCAGTGAAATTTGGTAATTGTGCTAGTATGATGGCCGTTAACAACCATACTAACAGGTTCCAGAAATCGGTCTACCTGTTGTCTTTCTTGCATATCACATATTAAATATTTAGTCTGCATTGCTAGTGCTATATGCGACACCTGCTCAGATCACACCTAGTATATTCCCACCATAATTCCACGACAAACAATTGGGGTTCCCACCAATACCAAAGACGTCCAAGTATAAATATTAAATATTCTAGTATACCCCCCATATTGAATCTCAGAGAAAAACAGCTCCCAAGTTCAGTAATTAGTAATGCAAAAACATTAACAAAAGAGAGAGTCTTCCCGTGCTAGCAACTGAAGAACAGAAACACCCTACTATGTATGTTCAGGGTTCAATTCTGGCCCCTAACAGGATAAGCCTGCGAGCAAATTTTTCTACCGCGAGAAGTACCATGGCGGTGGGTACGTGTTATCATTGCATAGAGTTAGAAACAGCCTGGCCGACTAGCGACTTATAACGGAGAAATGGCCAACCCCGAATGAATTATATTGAAGTAACTCTGTTTGTTTGTTCTACGATAATGCCCCGAATTGCGTACGGTATATCTCTTCACACCCACGTGCTACAAAAAAGCTCAAGAGCTGCGCTTTTCTTACACCAGCCTCTTTTAAGAAATTGTTCAAATGGCAATTCCGCAAAAAGATTGTACCGACAGATATTAACATTAGCTTAAAACAACATTCGAACGATTCCGATTCCTTCGAATTTCAATAACTGAATATGGCCCTATTCGTGTTAAATATTTTTGTTGTCCCAGTCAGTATCCCCTGGTGGTATCTACAAACACCAGCTACCACGCCCCAAAAAAAACTCCTTCGCAAGTTCTTCTTAAAGCACACACTCTACAAACAGCCACTGTTCCGAAAAACGCCCTCCCAAAGATATTTTTCTTTTATTTTAACTACACGTGAAGTCTTTTGATTTCAATTTAAAAATCGCTGTTTTCATATTTTTAATAAAAAATTAAATGTATTTGTTTAACCAAGGTTATAAAAGAGAGTAAAGATTATAAAATTGGACAAAAAATTAAATTGTGCTCGAAAAAAATTATAATCCATTGTAGAAAATTGGAAATTGTTGAATAGTTTGGAAGTCAGATAGAGTTAGAAAAACATTTTAAAAAATCATAAAAATTTAGTTAGGTTGGTGGCAGCCCGATTGATCAGGCCCGTCACTTAGACTATTCAGTCCATTGTGATACCCACCATTGGTGAACTTCCTCTCTATCACTGAGTGCCTGCCCCGATCCAATGTTACAGCTCAATGACATGGGACCCTCCTTTTTATAGTCCAGGTCCGAACGGCGTTCCAACCATTGCAGTGAAACACTTAGAAGAAGTTTTGAAACCCTCAGAAATTCACCAAGGCATTACTTGAGGTGGGATAATCCACCCAAGAAAACTTTTGGTGTTAAGGACGAAAGAGGAATGAACCAACGATCCTTGTGTAGTGCAAGGCGGGCATGCAACCCATTGCACCCACGTGGGCAATGTAGACACAATTTTATAATTCACATCCGAAACCATTGAATTCGACTCACAACTTAAGAAGTGATGCAAATTCAGTACAACGGCATGTTGAAATGGTGGACATCTTACTGTGCCAAGTTTTACACCACTTCCGGATCCAAAGAGAACATTTTCACTACTTTTTTGGCGATGCTTTTTTTTTGCTGGGTACCATATATAATTTTTCCATAGTATATTTTCGTGTTTTATTCAAATTACTGAAATCACTTCTTTTTTAATTATGACGTTGTTTGGTGGTGGTGGGTAGTAATCTAGTAAAATGGATGCAAATTCATTCATAAAAATTTGCGAATGTATCTGGCAACAATCATGTGCAACAAACAAGAACCAACGATAGAGCGAGTATCGATTGATGGTGAGCAACATTTAAGGAACATTGGTTTGGAATTATAAAAATTTAAGGATGTCGGTTAGAAACCAATCTACCAAAATTTGAAGAAAATTAAATACAAATAAAAAATCTTATTTGCCAGTTTTTGAGTTGTTTTTTTTTTAATCAAAATTTTACTTCTATAGGAAGAAGTATCTCATAATTTTATTTCTATACGAAAATTTCTCAATATTTATTTCTATAGAATATGTTTGCTGAAAATTTATTTCTACACCCACAAGAAAAGTGGACCCTTTCTTTAATGTTAAAACTGAAACTCATTAGTCGAAGAAAGATTGAACTTCGTTATACGCCCAAATACCATTTTTATTTTTTTTGAACGATGTTGATTTTCGTCTGGAAATAAAATTAGAATGCCATGCCACTAATCAGTTAAATTTTCCTATATTTATGTACCACTATAATACAGGAATTTAAAAAAATTTTAAATGGAATTTGAATTCATATATGGACTAGATTTTATTGACTTTTTTCATTCATCTTGGACAAATTCTTATATATTTGTTGTGTAAACCTTTACTTTCAAAAAATTCCTGAAACTGCTTACTTTAGTATTGGTTAAATACAATTTTATTCGATAAATTGGCTATATAATATAATTTTTTCTTTAATAAACACTCACACCACCCACTTATGTAAATATATTATTAAGAATCAGTATGCATCGACTGGCCTTGAAATATTAGTTTATTATTCCACTGGAAGCTGAAATTTTTTTCTTTTTTCTTGTCTACCTTTCACCTCTTTACATAACGTTGCCTGCGAAGGATTTTGTCCTCTCTTTGTACAGATTTAAATATTTGACATAATATAAAAAAGTTCATAAAACAATTTTTTCACAAAAGGTTGGCGTCACTGAATATTACCTTGCTAATTGAAGATTCCAAAATGCTGCTGTGTTTTCTTGTTATACACCATCACGACAAAACATTTGATAGACTTATTATTTATTTACGTTCAATACTTTAAAAAAACGTAAATTTTTTCCACGTAATTTAAACATAAACAAAACTATTTTATATATTTACTGTATTAATTATTTTTACTATATTATTTAGCAATCTTCTCCGCATACCATAACAAACGCGCATTCCAACTAAAAAACCAACCCCACGCGCAACCATATCTCGTATTTACCATCGCTATGCCAGATCATCGATTACAGGTTAGATACAAAGAAATTATTTTAGGAAAATTTCCTATATTCTAACAAGTGTGTTCCTTAAGTTTTTGAAAAGGATCTTGAAATTACTATCTTTTAGTTACGAATTGAACTCAACACATACTTTCTTATGCAAGTTATTTCGTATTGTTATGATAAGCTTCTCTATTAATAAAGGAAGTCAGAATTCATCATTTTATAAAAAATTTTACTAAATTGGTGGAAACTTGGTTTTAGTTCGGATTTTGTTATTTAAACGAATGCTTTGCTTATCAGTGCAATAAAATTTTCCTGTTCGAAGTAGTTAAATTCTCCTTTCCACTCACACCCGAAAAAAAAACAGTATTAGTAAAATTCCATGCTTATTCTAAGTTAATGAAGCTATTCCTAGGTATAGGTAGGTTAGGTGGCAGCCGATTGACAGGCGTCACTTAAGAACTATTCATTCCATTGTGATACCACAATTGGTGAACTCTCTCTATCACTGAAGTGCTGTCCGTTCCACTCGGATCCATGTTAAGCTCAATGACATGGGACCTCCTTTTTATAAGCCATGGTCCGAACGGCGTTCCACATTGCAGTGAAACCACCTTTAGAGGAGAAGTTTGAAAACCAGAAATGTCCAACCAGCATTACTTGACAGGGTGGATAATCCACCGCTAAAAACTTTTGGTGTTCGCCTCGAAAGAGGAATGAACCCAACGATCCTTGTGTTAGCAGGCGGGCATTCAACCCATTGCACCACGGGTGTGGCTATTCCTAAGCCTGCTTTCAGTTATTAGATTTTTTCCTTTTAGTTTCGATCGGCGCACTTTTTTCTGCAGGTGAATAATTGAAAAACTTCTGTCAAAACTTTGTTTCTATTTTAAAAATTTCCGGCGCAAAATTTTTGTCTAATTTTATTTATTTATGCAGAGATTTTGTGACCAAATGTTTATTTTCGTTTAGAGAATTTTTTGTCTCAAATCTTTCTTTCTAGTAGACAAATGTCTCCTAATACTTTTTCATGAAAATTTTCTGTTAAATTTACATTTCTATAAAAAATTTTGCCAAAATGTTAATTTCTATAGTGAATTTTTTGAAATATAACTATTCTTACCCCAGAAAAGTTTGGTCAAAGCCTTATTTCTATAGAAAATTTTTTTCTACAGAAAATGTTATCACAATTTATTCTATAGATAATTTGGCAAAATTCTATTTTTCTACAGAAAATTTTTGTGTAACACTTCTATTTTCTAAGAAATTTTGTATCAAAATTCTTATTTCTATTAGGAAATTTTGTCAAACATTTTATTTCTATAAAAAAATTTTTCTCCAAATACTTTTTCTACTTAAAAAAAATTTTGCCAAATTCATTCTATATAAAATTTTTGTCAAATTTCTATTCTATAGAAATATTTGCCAATCAAGAATTTCTATTTCTATAGAAAATTATGTCCCAAATTTTACTTTCTATAAAAAAATTTTTGTCAAAAATTTTTATTTCTGTTAGAAAATTTGGTCAAAACTATTATTTATATAAAAAATTTTATTTCTACAGAAAATGTTATCAAAATTTTGATTTATAGAAAACCTTTTGAGATTTTACTTTCTTATAGAAAAATTTTTGTTCAAGAATTCTAATTTCCATAGAAATTGCTTAGTCAAAATTTAATTTCTATAGAAAAATTCCTACCTGATAAGTTTTTTTCCTATAGAGAAATTCTTGTTAAAAATTTTCGATTTTCTATAAAAAAAATTTGCCAAAAATTGTTTATTTCTATAGTGAATTTATGTCAAAATTCTATTTCTTATAGCAACATTTTTGCTCCAAAATCTATTTCAATATAAATTTTTTGTTCAAAACGTTCCATTTCTATAAGAAGAATTTGTCAAATCAAATCTCTCACTCTCACCGCACCATTCCGTGTGGTGTGCAAATTTCCCAATTTCTATAGCAACTAACCATCTTCCCTCTCGGCCTAATTACTTTTTTGCGTATAGAAAATTTTGTCAAAATTTCGATTTCTATAAAAAATCTGTGCGCAAAATTTTCCTCAGTGCTTCTATCATAAAACCAATTTTTGCCAACAATGTTATTTCTATAGGAATTTCTGTCAAAATTCTATTTCTATAGAACATTTTTGTCAAAATTCTATTTCAATATAAATTTTTTGTCAAAATTCGATTTCTATAGAAAATTTTGTCAAAATTCTATTTCATAGAAATTTGTGTCAAAATGTCATTTCTATAGAAAAATTTCTCCTGAATACTTTTTTTCTATAGACAAATGTTTGCTCGAAATCTTCATTCCCTTATTAAGAAAATTTTGACCAAAATGTGTATTTCTATACCACGTGAATTTCCCCTGTAACAGTTTGTCCAGACAATTGAAGATGAAATTAAAAAAAAAATACTTTGGAAAATTTCTGCTATCGTTTAAAAGCTTTCATATAAAAAAATTGGCCAAAAAATAAAGAAGAAGTTTAAAAATTTCTTGAAAACGTTTTCAATTTTGTTTATTAAAAAAATTGCAAGTGATTTTTTTTGGATATTTTAGTTCTAAAAATTACAGTAGTTTGCTCCAATTATGTATATACTAATATAATAAAAAACATAAAGATAATAATGTCTCGAAATTGAAAAAAATACTTTAAATTTGAATTTTAAGAATTCAGCTGCAAAGAAGATAAATCCAAAAAAATTAATTTATTTACACCCCTCAAAACACAGCTGATTTGTAGTGTAATTTCTTGAGTCCAGCGGGTCTGCACCCGTTTGTAGCTTCTCCCCCTCACATCCCACCTTACACCCTTAGGTGATTCTCCTAATACTTTTTTCCTATAGAGACAAATTTTGTAAACCCCTTCATTCTCTATTAAAAAAATTTTGCCCAAAAAATTTTCATTCTATAAAAATGGGGTGTGCCAAATATGTTATTTTCTATAGTGAATTTGCAACAATTCTATTTCGTATTAGAACATTTTGCTCAAAATTCTATTTCAATTAAATTTATTTGTCAAAATTCGATTTCTATAGGACAAATTTTGTCAAAAAATTCATGATTTTATAGAAATTTTGTGTCAAAATGCTCATTTTCAAATTAGAAAAATTTCTCCTAATACTTTTTTCTATACGAATTTGTACCTGTCCGAAATTTCATTCCTTATAAAAAAAAAATTTTGCCAAAATGTTATTTCTAAGGAATTTTGTTCAAATTTTATTTCTATAGACAATCTTTTGTCAAAATATTATTCTATAGAAAATTTGTCAAATCCTTATTTCTTTAGAAAATTTATTTCTACAGAAAATTTTAGGTCACAATTCTTATTTCTATATAATAATTTGGCAAAATTCTATTTTCATTAGAATAATTTTGTCAAAAATTCTTTGTTTCGTCAAATACTTTTTCCCTCATAGAACATTTTTTTCAAAATGTCTTATTTATATAGAGAATTTTTGCTCCAAATTTTATGTTCCTATAGAAAACTTGGCCAAAACTTTACCTTTCTTATTGAGTGAAAATTTGGCCAAACTTACTTGTATAGAGAAGTGTTTGCTCAAAATTTTATTTATATAGAAAAATTTTTGTCAAATTCCGACTTTCTATTAGAACATATTTTCGTCAAAAATTCTATGGTCCTATAGAAAAATTTGTCCAATTTTTGTTTTTCGTAGAAATTTTCTCCAAATACTTTTTCTATAGAAAAAATTTTATCAAAATTTAATATTTATATGAAAATTTTGCCCAAGATTCTGTCTATTAGTTAGAATTTTTGTCCATATTTTATTCTTTCTATAGAAATTTTTTTGTAGATATAGGAACATATTTAGGAAAAAATGTTTATGAAAATTTTATTTCTATAGAAAATTCTTTGCACAATTCTATTTCTATGAGAAAAATTTTTGCCAAAAATTCTATTTCTATAGAAAAATTTTGTCAAATTCATATTTCTATAGGAAATTTTTTTCTACAGGAAATGCTTATCACCAATTTTTATTTCTATAGAAAAATGTTGTCAAAATTTTATTTCTATAGAACATTTGGGTCCAAAACTATTATTATTTATATAGAAAAAACTTTAATTCTACAGAAAATTTATCCAAATTTTATTTTTCTAACTAGAAAATTGGTCAGAATTATAGGAAAATTTATCAAAATTCTATTTCCATAGAAATTTGTTTTCCCAAATTTCATTTCTATAGACCTAAACTTTTCTCCTAATACTTTTTTTCTATAGAACATTTTGTCAAGATTTCATTTCTTGATAAAAAATTTTGGCCAAATATGTTATTATCTATAGCTGAATTTTGGTCCAAACATTCTATTTCTACTAGAAAAATTTTTGTCAAAAATTCTATTTTCTATAGAAATTTTGCCAAAAATTCTATTCTCTATAGAAATTTTTGCCCCAAAATTGCTATTCTATAAGAAAATTTTTTGTCCAAAAAGTCTATTTCTATACGGAAATTTTTGTGCAAAATTCTATTTCATATAGAAAATTTTTGTCAAAATTCTATTTTCTATAGAAAATTTGGCAGACAGAATATAGAAAATTTATCAAAATTCTATTTCCATAGAAATTTGTTGTCAAAAATTTCATTTTCTATAGATAATTTCTCCTTAATACTTTTTCTATAGAACATTTGTTTAAAATTTCATTCACTATAAACAATTTGCCCAAAAATAGTATTTCTATAGTGAATTTTTGTCAAAATCTATTTTCTATAGAAAATTTTTGTCAAAATTCTATTTCTATAGAAATTTTTTTGCCAAAAAATTCGTATTTCTATAGAAAATTTTTTGCCAAGAATTCTGATTTTCTATAGAAAATTTTGTCAAAATTCTATTTTCTATAGAAAATTTTGTCAAAAAATCTCTATTTCTATAGAAAAATTTTTGTCAAAATTTATTTCTTAATAGAAAATTTCTGTCAAAATTTATTTCTAAAAAATTTAGTGTCAAAATTTCATTTCTATAGAAAAAACTCTCCAAATTACTTTTCATATATAAAATCTGCTGTCAAAATTTCATATTCTATAGAAAAATGTTTATTTTGTATAGTGAAACTTTGTCCAAATTTTATTTCTATAAGAACAGATTTTGTCGAAATTTTTATTTCTATTTAACAAACTTTTTGTCAAAATTTTATTTTCTATAGAAAATTTGTCAAAATATTATTTCTAATATAAAATTTGTTGAAAATTTATTGTATCAAAATTTTTGTATAGACCCCAATTAGACAATTTTTAAATTGGACAGATGAAGGTTATTTAAGTACAAAGGGTAATTGTATATTGTTTATAACGCATCAATGACTCGCCTCGAAGCATATACGAAAATTTTTCGCTTGCCCAAAATTACTGTTTAACATGTTTGCCCCATGTTGCCCAACATTTATGCTGCAACATCTCTTAGATGGTACCCCACCAAAAAATTTACATAACAATACGCAACAGCATGTTTCGATACCTTCGCATGGTTTCTGTATTAGCACTGAGATGTACGGCTTGCTATTTGGCAGCGAAAAATGTTTCGTATATATGTATTTATATGTGTTATGGGTATGCGTTGTTCGATGTACGAAATACATGTTAAGCAAACAACACCACAAATACAGTGAACAACGCATCTCTACAACAAACATTTGCCGATTCGTTTTGTGAATTTTTCATTCTGTTTTTATTGTTGCGTTTAATGGTATGGCGAATCCCACAGTGTGCGTGCTTCATGTGGCTTCGAAATGATGAGTTGCGATATGAGTGAGTATTGTGTAGAATTTCTCATGCGAATCTCTCAGAGTTCCATGGTATTTGTTTGCCAATGAAGACAAACATTTTGCATGATTTTGAATATAAAACGTTGTCACTGAAATATAACGCTACAACCTGAGTTATCTTGCGTGTCGTCAGCCTGTCTGCCTTACACGCTAAAGTATCCAAAACGAGGACAACCAGTAATTCTGGCAACATTAATTTGCTGGCCTAGAATTTTGTAACAGTTGTAGAAAATTTGAAAAGCAGGAAAATTAAAAAAAATATTTGAAAATTCTAAAGTTAAAAGTGAATAAAAAAAATTGGCCAAAAAAAAGAGTTAAAAATTTCTTGAAAACATTGTCAAGTTATATATATATATATATTTGCAAGTGATTTTTTTTAAACTTAGTAAAATTACAAAGCATTGGCTTTCTATTTTAAAAAACAAAAAAGTTCTTGTTGGAATTTTTTAAAAAAAGAACTTTAATTTGATTTTAAGAATTCTAGTGCAAAGAAATAAATCCAAAAAAAATATAATTTTTACCACACCTCAAAACGTGATTTATTGTAGTAAAATTTTCTATCTGAGGTCCACGCAGTGAGTTGATTTGTAAAGGCATCTTTGCTCAAAGCGCAATATTCAAAAACAAGTTCTTCCTGCAATACCGTTAAAACCAGGATAAAATAAAGTGATTTTCTGTACTGTTCTTGAGTGTTAGACGTTTCCCAGTCTCTCATTCCCAAACGATTTACTGGATTATTTATAACCATTCATTTATTTTGTAAGTATTGTAATTAAGATCCTGCCCAATTGCGATTTCTTTCATTTAAGTAATCGCATTGCTAATTTTTCATGCAAATTCCTTTCATTTTTACTATCGACCAATTGGCGCATCCAACTTTAGGCCCGCTTTAATGATAATGATGATGATCACATTATTAAGCTTTGCGTAGGATTTTTGTTCGTTATTTTTGTTTTTTTTTTCATTTGATGGATGAATTGCTGCATTACAGAGCCGTTGTTTATGGTCTTCGAGTTTTTGAAAGTTTTTTTGTATTGTTTTATTTGGCCAAGAAGAAAAATATATTAAAAGTTTCATGCAAATGATTGTAATTCGTTTTCTTAATAGCACCTGTGCATTCAGGTAACTTATTTCAATGAATAAATTAGTTTGTTTTTGGGAAAAAATTTTAGTGGTTATATATTATTTTAGTTTTGAGAGGGAATATAAAATCATGCTTTATTTATTGTTTTACGTTAAATATTTTATTTATAAAAAAACTACTATATTTAATAGAATTTGAAAGAGTTGAAATTAACAATTGGGTATATTTTATAGTGAAAAATATTTATTTTAATTATATTAATATGTTATATAAATAAATGGGACATGTTATCGTATGAGTTATATTATATTTTGTATATTGTGGCGTATGATTATTAAAAATTAATTCCCAATATTCTTAATCAAGCTTTTCACATAGAAAGAAGGTTTGAAAAATGTGGAATTTGAAAATATTGTAGTACACTGAATATTTTTTTGTACATTTTAGCATAATACGAGTACTTCTTAGTATTCCTTCCAAGTTTGTATTTTGAGAGTATTCTGTCGAAGTGAGAATTTACTTATCACTCAATAACAAACTGAATGAATTTGTCCCAAAAAAATTGGGACTAAAGTCTTAGATATATTGTTAAAATCGTGCTTCGCCATTGATCGATGATTTTTGGTAACCTTAACTTTAAAGCTAACGCTTTTCATTTAAAACAGAAAAAAAAAATATTTTAATCCGTATCAATAGCGAGATATGAATAAATGGGACATGTTGACGTAAATGAGTTAATATTATATTTTGTACATAGGAGCGTATGATTATTATTATAAATGAACTTGTTTATATGCTACGAAGTCATAAGTATGATTCAGTCAGTCCATTATTCACAACAAAAAAGAAGATTTTTCGAAAAAGAGTATTTGACAACATTCTAATATTACTGAATAAATTTTGGCAAATTCATATTGCTTACAAATCAATATTTTGAAGGTATTCGTCGGCATGTAGAATTTTACGTTATCACTGCAATAACCACACTGAATGAATTTGAAGTCCAAAATGTAACTTAAGAGGAACAGGAAGTGTCCCTTTCAAGACTTTGATTTAAAAACGGCTGTTTTTATTTGTGATAACATCTTTTATATTATTCTTCTCTACTTTTTTACTCGCTTATATGTCTGTATGTTATGTATATTTTATCTCTCTGCCGCATATGTTTTTTATATCTGAGCGAAAAAAAATGATAACAACATCATAACGATACCGCCAGATTTTCACTGAAATTCGACGCCGCTGTGATGAGAAAACTATACTCGTCAGTAGAAGATATCGCAAGAGATCGGATGCCAACACATATTGAAAAATGAGCTTCGAGACCTAAACATTGAAGTGTCTTAAAAGTGCTACAGGTCACCGGATTGGCGCTAATTAAAGTTTAGACTGCAAAGAGCAAGGACTTGCCCTTCGCTTGTATGAAAAGTGGTCAGCTACCGGAATTTGATTTTTCCTCCTCATCAAGAGTTTCTATTTGTGAAAATGTTAGCAAGTTGTGGCA
>PGFW01064113.1:26760-44610 GCA_003123925.1 Haematobia irritans | reverse complement strand
GCATTACTGAGGTGGGATAATCCACGCTGAAAAAACTTTTTGGTGTTCGTCGTAGCAGGATCGAACCCACGACCTTGTGTATGCAAGGCGGGCATGCTAACCATTGCACCACGGTGGCTCCCAAATACCACTAGGGTGTTTACTTAAACAAATCGGATTGTAGAAGCCCAAGAAATCAAGCGGAAGATTGATCCAAAACATGGATCGACATAGCCCATCTTCGAACGTGACCAATTTTTTTTATAGAAAATTTTCTAAATGTTATGGTTATTTTGTCAACATTTTATTTTTAGAAAATTTTTGCAAAATTTTATTTTTTAAGAATTTTTGCAAAATTTTATTTTTTCGAAATTTTTGCCAAAATTTTATTCTATAGAAAATTTTGTCCAAGTTTATTTCTAAAGAAGTTTTGTCAAAATTTTTATTTCTATAGAAAATTTTGTCAAAATTATTCTGTAGTATTAATTTTGCCAAGATTTACTATTTTATAGGAAAATTTTGCCAAAATTTTATTTCTGTAGAAAATTTTGTCAAAATTATATTTTCTATAGAATATTTTGTCAAAATTTATATTTTTCTATAGAAAATTTTATCAAATATATATTTCTATAGAAAATTTTATCAAAACATTTTTTTTCTATTGAAAAATTTTGTCAAAATTTTATTTCTTTATAGAAATTTTGTCAAAATTTTATTTCTATAGAACATTTGTCAAAATTTTATTTCTATAGAAAATTTTGTCAAAATATATATTCTATAGAAAAATTTTTTTCAAAATTTTATTTCTATAGAGAAATTTTGTCAAAATTTTATTTCTATAGAAAAATTTTGTGAAGTAGCTGTTAGTTGGAGAGGAATATTCTTTAAAAATCCACCAAAACATAAAGAATTCTACGAACTCTAAAAACTACAATTGTTTTGTAGAATTTCTACCAACTGTGGAGAGTGCACTGAAAAACAGTGAACCCACCAGGAAGAAACGTTTCGTGTTACTTTTTAGAAATTTTTAATATTTGTAGGAAATTTTTAACTAAAACAGATCTTACAGAACGTTGGCATTCACGCCGATGTCATAAAAATACAGTAATATTTTTCGACAAATTCAGGAAAATTTATTGACATAGCTAAGTTTTTCACTTGTTAAATAAAAATTTTGTAGTTTGAGGAAAAAACTAGGAGTTCAAAAATTGCAAGGAATGTCTTTAGCTGATATACGAAGTTCATGATGGACGCATTTTTTGGGTAAAAATTTACAAATTTTAAAGAAATTCTGAACTATTTTGTGGAAAGTACGAATTTAGTTAATCATATATGCTTCATTTGAGTTTATTTTCTTTCCTCGGTTTTAGTTAATTTAACTAACGTAAACAAAAAAGATATTACAGTGAAGAAACTTTTCTCCAAACATAATAATTCCATGAACTAAAATAAAGTTAATTTGGCTTTAGTAAATAGAGAGTTCACTTTTTTTGGTGTGGCTACCTATAGAATTAAGAATTCCATTTGGCCATTAACTGTTGTTATTGTATAGAAATGTGTGTTCAATAAATAATTTCTAACGTGTGAGAAAAAGTGGAAAAGTGGAAGTGAGACAACACCACTTATGTCTTTCTGGAGGTCTAAGAAGGAAAATAGTTTGTAACGACCCTGGTACCCGCTGAATCTACACCAGAAAAAATATCACCGAAAATATTTCCAATTAAAAAGTTAATTGAAGTTCGAATATTTTTTTTAATGAACTAATGAATAGTATGTATATTCAGAATAATTATTTTCCGAACAAAGTTGTTTCAATTATATTTTTACCACCGATGGATGATCCTGTGGACTTTTATTCATGTATAAATCTTGTCATTTATACAATCTCAAATATGATATGAATTCATGTTCTAAATAGTACCGGCAATTATAAAACAGCATGTTTCAGATTACCTATTATAACTTTAATAAATTGTTTTGGTTATATATTTTTTTCTGTTCATAACGTGGTGTCATCAAGTTATATAAACCCTAAATCGTTTTTTTTTTTACTATTTATTAACTGCAAATGTTATTAGGCCATTTTTGTAAATGATATTCCTTTCATTTCCATTCAATTCAGTTTAATAGAACATGTTAGACATTTAAGGTAACTGGACTTTATTATTTGTATTGAAAATTTAAATTAAAATATTATTATTCTGTGGAATAATTGAATTGACATTGCAAATAATATCATCGATCTAAGAAGTGATAATTTATTTAAACCTAAAGGTAACTGGCCCATATAATTCCTATTAAAAAATATAAAATAAAATTTTGATATTAAGTGTAGCTAACACTTAGCCCAAAAATCACTTATGAGTACAAGCGACCAAAGATTGAAATTGTTCACTGCGTCAAATATCAAATGGTTGCAGTTTTTTTTCCGCGCTCCATGGAATTTATTCCATAGCAATCATATTTTGCGTTCAATACATCGATTGATCAATCAATATTTTCACATTAAATTATGTTCAATTAGCACATGATCAAGTGAATATTTATTGAAGCGGTTAGCAACGCAAAAATAAAATACCAGGAATACTTTATACAAATTTCACATAGAATGTTGTTGAAAAGCGAAATCATTTTTGGATATATCAACCGCTTTGCCGGTTGCAACACTTGTTGGTTTTGTCTCAATCATATAACAAATTGTGCAAAATTATGTGAATTGTCAATATAGTATTTCAGATACAAAAAATACCTAAGATTATCACCTCACACACTTGTCCTAAAAAATGGTAGAATATTTATATGCGTAGTTGTTATTAGTGGTTGATGGGTTGGGTTATTTCTTGTTTGTATTTATATTAGACAGATATGTCACAATTGAACGTTACTTTCAATTGTTTTAAATTGAAACAAACAACGTCGGTACGTCTAAGGCTCGAAGAAAATACAAGTTCACTACTGCTAAATAGGATGGAATTTAATGAAAAAACAAAAAACAAAGCGACAAAAAATGTACACGCATTTAAGTAAACTTGTAATATAAAGGGGGGGCTAATAGAATGTAATACTGTTGCAAGTACACTGAAAGAAAATGGAAACAAAAACTGGTTCATCAACTAACACGCAGTTTAGTCCATATTTCCACACACGAAAACAATGTAAGCAATATAAAAAAAAATAATCAATTTCATTAATTTAATCAAAATAAAACTCATCACAAAAACATTAAATGACACACTCACTCTCACACACTCTCTCTACTCTCGCACCCCCCCACCCCAGTACCACTCTAACTCATCTCTCTAATTCCCCGCCGCACTCTCGCTGCCATCTACTCACGCCCCATCACATCTTCCTTCCGTGACTCTGAGTACCACCAGACACAAAAATACTCACCACACCACCCTATCTCCACATTTAGACCCCACCACGCTTCACTCGCGAACGTCTCGCACAAACGCACCATCATTCACAAAACACCTCAAACCTTCACACCACACTCTCTTCTACACTCACACCACCTACACCACACACAATATCTAAATAACACACAACAAAGCGCTACTATCTATGTTACCAATACACCATTCTACCACCCGTTGTAGATATCCTTCACCCAACAAAATTGGTAAATGTTTCTTACTGTTCAGGTAGATTGAAGAATTCTTCTCTGTCTCTCTCGCGCTAGAATCTCTCGCACAGCAGCCGCAGACACTCCGAACTTCTTGCACAACCCAATCTTTCTTTCCTCACGACACCAACCTACCACCACACCTTTCTGCAAAACCTTTTCTATACGACAACTACACCACGCTCTCTGCACCCACAATCTCTCTCACTACGACCACCTCCAACCTCTCTCCTGCACCACATTTCTATAGCACAATCACCTACTTCTTCGATCCCACACAACACCCCTTTTCTATCAGCACACCACACCACACTGCTCTGACCACAAGCCACTTTTCAAATATAAAATAAGAAAAATAAATTTATAATAGAGCAATTTTCTATAGAAAAAAAATGTTAGAGGCAAAGATTCGCAAAATTCTAGACACTCCTAATTCTCGCATAACAATTTCTACAGAAACTAACATTTTTGCAACAAACATTTTCTATAGAAATAAAATTTTAACAAAACTTTTCTCTCTAAAAATAAACAATGTTGGCAAAATCTTTCGTATTACGAATAATCAAATCTCTTTGACAAAATTCCTTTCTATAGAAATAAATTTTTGACTATCAGCTCTTTCCACAGCACACTCACCCAATCTCTCTACTAGAAATACAATTTTCACAACGAAATTTTCTCACCTAGAAATTGATACAATTTCTCTAGATAATTTTCCCCCGACAAAATCTTCTTCTTATAGACAACTAAATCCTTTTTGGCACAAATCTTTCTTACTAAATATCAACCAATCCGTTGGCCACCAAATCTCCTTCTATAGGAACATAAAATTTTTGACAACTTTCTATACGAAAAAAAAAAAATCTATAAGCAACAATCTTTCCTACCAGAAATAATTATTTTGACAAAACTTTTCTATAGAAACTAAAATTTTGACCAAAATTCCTTCTACTAGAAATAAACATTCATAAGCAAAAATCTTCTCTTATAGAAATAAACATCTTTCGCCACAAAATTTTCTAGTAGGAAATCAATATTTTTGACAAAATTTCTATAGAAATTAAAATGTTGCGCAAAATTTCTCTAAGAGAAAATAAAATTTGATAAAATTTCTACAGAAATAAATTTTTGAACAATTTCTCTATAGGAATAAAATTTTAACAAAATATTTTCTATAAAAATAAAATGTTGGCAAATTTTCTATAGAAAATAAATTTTTTGACAAAATTTTCTAGAGCAATTAAATTTGACAAAATTAAAATAAATTTGACAAAATTTTTATAGAAATAAAATTTTGGCAAAATTTCTATAGAAATAAAAAAAAAATTTTTTGGACAAAATTGTTTCTATAAAATATATAAAATGTTTGGCAAATTTTTCTATTAGAAATAAAATTTTGACAAATTTCTCTATAGAATATAAAATTATAACAAATTTTCTATAGAAATAATATTTTGACAAATTTTTTCTACAGAATAATATTTTGACATAATTTTCATAATAAAAATAAAATTTTGACAAAATTTTCTATAGAATAAAAAATTGACATAATTTTCGTTAGAAATAAAAAATTTGACAAAATTTTCTATAGAAATAAAATTTTGACAAACTTTCTCTATCGAAAAAATAAAAAAATTGGTAGATTTTTTACTCTTTGGTAGATTTGCGTTTAAATTCTTTTATGTTTTGGTAGAATTTTGCAAAGAGAGAACATAAACTTTTGGAAAACAAAGATCTTCCATTTGAAAAAAAATGTTGACCAAATTTTTCTATAGAAAAATAAATTTTGACAAAATTCTTCAATAGAAAATACAAAAATGGTAGATTTTATTCTGTTTGGTAGATTGGTAGAATTGCATTAAACATTGACCAAAACAGCCCATTAAAATACAACAAAATCTGATTCAAAACTAAGTGGTCATAAAAAGAATTGTTTTTTGTAGATTTTGCAAAGAGGGAAAAATAAACTTTTTGAAACAAGTGTTAAACAAAAAATCCAATGAAATAATATGTTGAACAAAAATTTGCTAAAGAAATAAAAATTTGACAATTTTCAAAGATAAAAAATTTTGACGAAAATTTCTATAGAATGAAATTTTTACAAAACTATAGAAACAAAATGTATGACAAAATTTTATAGAAATAAATTTTAACAATAAATTCGATAGAAATAAAATTTTGACAAAATTTTTCTATAGAAATAAAATTTTGCACAAAATTTGCTTATAGAAATGAAAATTTTAAAAAAAAATTTCTATAAAAAAAATTTTTGACTACATTTTCTATAGAATAAAATTTTGAAAATTTTATATAGAAATAAGTTTTTGACAAAATTTTGTGTATAGAAATAAAATTTTGCCAAAAAAAGTTTTTTTGTTTGTAGGTTTTTTTAGTGAAATTTTCCACCAATTTTAGTAGATTATTTTTGGCTCGAGTGGCAACCGTGATGACTGATATTTTTTCTGTGTACTCAATCACAAAAATTATGCTATCAATCACCAATCCCAATTAAAATATTAATTACTTCAATTAAAAATTTAATGATTCATTTAATTTTTGTGATTGAGTTTTATTTTGATTAAATTAATGAAATTGATTATTTTTTTTTATATTGCTTACATTGTTTTCTGTGTGGAAATATGGACTAACTGCGTGTTAGTTGGATGAACCAGTTTTGTTTCCATTTTCTTTCAGTGTACTTGCAACAGTATACCACATTCTATTAGGCCCGGCCCCCTTTTTACAAGTTTACTTAAATGCGTGTACATTTTTTGTCGCTTTGTTTTTGGTTTTGTTTCATACAATCTCCCATCATTTAGCCAGTAGTGACTGGTATTTCTTGAGCCTTAGACGTACCGACGTTGTTGTTTCAATTTAAAACAATTGAAAGTAACGTTCAATTGACATATCGTTCAAATAGACAAACACAGACAACCAACCAACCAGCCAACCACTAAAACAACCACGCATATTGAAATATTCCACCATTTTTAGAGTAGGACAAGTGTGGTGGGAGGTGGAGGTATACTTGACGTATTGAATTTGACAAAAGGCGAATGTGCGAATTCCAGCACAATTTGCTATAGATGATGAAGACAAAAACCAACAAGTGTTGCAACCGGCAAAGCGGTTGATATATCCAAAAATGATTTCGCTTTTCAACAACATTCTATGTGAAATTTGTATAAAGTATTCCTGGTATTTTATTTTTGCGTTGCTAACCGCTTCAATAAATATTCACTTGATCATGTGCTAATTGAACATAATTTAATGTGAAAATATTGATTGATCAATCGATGTATTGAACGCGAAAATATGATTGCTACTGAATAAATTCCATGGAGCGCGAAAAAAAACTGCAACCATTTGATATTTGACGCAGTGGAACAATTTCAATCTTTGGTCGCTTGTACCTCATAAATGATTTTTGGCTAAGTGTTAGCTACACTTAATATCAAAATTTTATTTTTATATTTTTTAATAGGAATTATATGGGGCCAGTTACCTTTAGGGTTTAAATAAAATTATCACTTCTTAGATCGATGATATTATTTGCAATGTCAATTCAATTATTCCACAGAATAATAATATTTTAATTTAAATTTTCAATACAAATAATAAAGTCCAGTTACCTTAAATGTCTAACATGTTCTATTAAACTGAATTGAATGGAAATGAAAGGAATATCATTTACAAAAATGGCCTAATTAACATTTGCAGTTAATAAATGTAGTAAAAAAAAAAAACGATTTAGGGTTATAGTAACTTATGACACCACGTTATGAACAGAAAAAATTATATAACCAAAAAATTTATTAAAGTTAAATAGGTAATCTGAAACATGTTGTTTTATAATATGCCGGTACTATTTAGAAACAATGAATTCATATCATATTTGAGATTGTATAAATGACAGATTTATACATGAATAAAAGTCCACAGCGTCATCCATCGGTGGGTTAAAAATATAATTGAAAACTTTGTTCGGAAATAATTATTCTGAAGTATACAATACTATTCATTAGTTCATTAAAAAAATATTCAAACTTCAATTAACTTTTTAATTGGAAATATTTTGGTGATATTTTTTTTCTGTTGTAATCAGCTGGGTACCAGGGTCGTTACAAACTATTTTTCCTTCTTAGGACCTCCAGGAGAAAGACATTTAAGTGGTGTTTTCCACTCTCCACTTTTTCCACTTTTTCTCTCACACGTTAGAATTATTTATTGACACACATTTCATACACATAACAACAGTTAATGGCAAATGGAATTCTTAATTCTATAGGTAGCCACACTCAAAAAAAGTGAACTCTCTATCACTAAAGCCAATTTAACTTTATTTTAGTTCATGGAATTATTATGTTTTTGAGAAAAGTTTCCTTCACTGTTAATATTTTTTTGTTTACGTTAGTTAAATTAACTAAAACCGAGGAAAAAAATAAACTCAAATGAAGCATAATGATTAACTAAATTCGTACTTTCCACAAAATAGTTCAGAATTTCTTTAAATTTGTAAATTTTACCAAAAATGCGTCCATCATGAACTTCGTATATCACTAAAGACATTCTCTGCCAATTTTGAACTCCTAGTTTTTCCTTCCAAACTACAAAATTTATTTAACAACGTGAAAAAACTTAGCTATGTCTAATAAATTTTCCTGAATTTGTCGAAAAAAATTTACTTATTTTATGACATCGGCGTGAATGCCAACAGATTTCGTAATTACTCTTTAGTTAAAAATTTTTTCTACAATATTTAAAAATTTTCTAAAAAAGTTAACGCGAAACGTTTTCTTCCTGGGTGGGTTCACTGTTTTTCAGTGGCACTCCGCACAGTTGGTCTAGAAATTCTACAAAAAATTTATGTAGTTCTTTTTAGATTCGGTAAGAACTTCTTTATGTTTTTGGTGGATTTTTAAAGAATATTCCTCTCCAACTAAGCAGCTTAACTTCACCAAATTTTCTTATAGAAATAAAATTTTGACAAAATTCTTCTATAGAAATAAAATCTACAAAAATTCTATAGACCCGCCGTGCAACCACTCCAATTTCTCCTCCCCTTCTTCTTCCCACTCCATTTAGCCACCTCATCAGAATTTTGACAAAATTTTCTTAGTAGAAAATAAAACTTTTGCACAAATCACAATGATCGTATTAGACTAAATACACCGTGCGCCTTCTGAGTTCATAGCGCAAACTTTTTCATATAAGACAACTCATAACACTTTCTCGATCCTCAAAGCGCACTAACAACTTTCCATAGGAACAAAATATCCCTTTTTGATAACAATTTTCTTTAAGAAATTATACCATTTTTGGGATAAACCATTGTTTCCTATAGAAATATAATTTTGACAAAAGTATCTCTATCTAGAATTATAATTTAGACAACCACATTTTCTACCAGAAATAACAACTGTCTCGGCACACAATTTGCTATAGCAAAATAATAATCTCTTGTCCGCCACCAAATCTACTCGTGACAGAAATAAAATTTTGACACAAACTCTCTTCCTACTAGCACACAGCTACACTACTTTGCACACAAACGCTCTCCCTTTAGTACAAATAACCCAAAATTTTTCAGACCAACACACTTTCTCCCCACCATCTATTAGAAATATCCCAAATTGTGCAAACAAGTCTTCGAAAAAACTAACCATAATTCTTTCGCCAAAAACTTTTCCTATTACAATACCACTCAACACCTCCACTTCTCTAGCACAAACAATTTCTCAACACACTAATATCCACAACGCTATGACACCAACACCCACCCTCACACAAACCCATTCCTTCGCATCGAAACATTATGTCCCTTATAAAAAAATCCCCGGTCCACGCCTTCGCCAAAAGCACTGGCGCTATTCCGCCTCATCCATGTTCCTCTGGCACTTCAATCCTTCCCCGCTGCTCTGCATTTCCTTTGCCGGCTTTTGTACTACTCCCCGACTTTCCTTAAAAGTAAACCCTAGTCGCGTGATTGGGCAGCCACCTCGTGCGTGCAAGATGGTTAGCATTGGCCCGCCTTGCATACACAAGGTCTGGGTTTCCGATTCCTGCTTACACGAACACCAAAAATTTTCTTCAGCCGGTGGATTATCCCCACGCCTCAGCTAATTTGCTCGCGTGACACTTTCTGAGGGTTTCCACGGCTTCTCTAAGTGGTTTCACTATGATGCTGGAACGCCGTTCGGACTGCGGCTAAAAAAGGATACTGCTCACCTTTCCTCTTGAGCCTCCTAAGCCATGGAATCCGATCGCCCGCCCATGCACTCCGACCTGCAGTCTGTGACTCAAGTAGATACGCACCCGTTCACCACTGTGTTACTCGACACATATGCCCGAAGCTTCCCTACATAGTCTCATAAGTTCGAGCCTCGATTGGACATTCGGCACACTGGCCAACATGCCACATACACCCCTAACCCTAACAATGGTATATTCAGTTCCATACAATAATTGTGCCTGAATATTGGGTGTATCCCGGCTTTTCCCATGTTTTGATCTTGACAATTCTTGGATTCCTAAACACCATCAATTGCAACGCCTGCGAGGCACCTTAAGGTTCCTAAATTGCGTGTGCCGAAATATGGTGTATATCGTCCATGTTTGGTTTGCTCCTATACAGACGCTTGGTCCCGATTTGATTCCTTGGGCTTCTAGACTCGATAATTTTTTCCAATTTCGGTTAAAGTTTAGTAATCCAGAGGTATTAATCCCTAAAATAGGTCCATAAACAGGCAGTGCCCGAACTATGGTAAAAATATCGAGCTCATGCTTTGGTAAATCCCCACAAGACGATTTCGCCGATTTGAGTCTTTGGACTTCCTTAAATTATCGCAATTTTTATCCAATTTACCATGAATTAGAAATATAGATGTATTTAGGTCCATAGATGTTATTTTTAGAGTGTCGAATATAGTGGGATAACGCGTCCATGTTTTGGTATAGACCGATTTTCGATTTGGACAGTGAGACTAAAAAAATCAGAATTTTATTGCAGTTTTTCCTAAATTCCCCAAATCTGGAGTTATTTAAAAATACACAATAGGTGTGCTGCATATGGTCGTGTATTAGATCGCACGTTTTGATATAGCCCCCATATATACCGAATCTCCCGATTAAGCTTTTATTGGCTTCCACGACACCTCAGTTTTATTCGGATTTGCCTGAAATTTCAAATTCTAGAGATATTTTAGCGACCACAATGCTTGAGTTTATGTTTGGAATACTTCTCAGCTTATGTTTGGTATATTTCTCATATAAAGAAAAATTAAATAATTTATTAAAATTAAAAAAAATCATAAACCATTGCTAACTGAAGTCGAAAATAAGTTTATACGTAATATTTTTTAATAGATAAATGGATATTCAATCACCAAAGATGTAATATAAAAGCACCAATCACTCCAAATCCAATTGACCAATTAATGTGCAATCGCTAACATATTTTTATTAAGCAGTACCTCATCCAGTATAACAAATTTTAATTGATATAAATAATTTATATAATTTGATTTATTTAGCATTTTTAGTTATGATGATTTTTTGCCAACTATAATAAGGGAAAATGTCGTAATCTTCACCTACAAATGACTTTCAATCAAACTTAACTTTGTGAATGAATTAAATAATTTTAAATTAAATTTTGATAATTATAAATCACCAATCATATTAATTGAGTTTTTTTTTTATACATTAGCTCCTATCTCTCTCAACACAAACTAAAAAGACAGCAATTCCGTATTAAATCTAAACATAGAGATTCGGATTACAAGAAAAACCCTCTTGAGCATCAGACATGTTCGATGCAATATCTCAACTTGCTTCTGCTTTAGCAAGTAGGCAAGTAAAATATAAAAATGCATTTGCCTTTTTTGAAAAAAGTCTAGAACTAGTTTCTTTTTTGCGTCTTAAATACAAATCATGATATATTACATTTGCATGTGCCTTCCATCTTTCCAGGAACGGTACTACTTTTTCTAATCTTCAGCCAGATGTATAAATTACACAAAGTAATGCTCACATCTGACCCTTGAAGTAAGCCAAATGCACAATGCATCCACTATAATCATCTAATCACACGAATGATGGAGATGATGATGATGACGAACACATGGTGTACATATTGGATTAAGTATCCATAGCAAACAGTATCACCAAAAGCGCAGAGAGCTAAGGACCAGCGGTGAGCTTTTTGCTTCACAAGCATTCTTTTTATTGCGTCGATTGAAATTGAATGCGAAATACTTTGCCAGCCCTTTAATCGTTGTTCGATTTAAATGAAGAATAGTCATTTCTTTTGCACTAAGTTCTTGATTTCTCGGCCACGTTACTCACGAACAACATACATATGTGCAATTAATTTCATCTTGAATCCATACAGTCGCAAAAAACCAAAATAAAAACGAATCACTCATCTTTTAATTTAAAAATGATTTGCCATGGCCTAGGTAGAATGGCATGCTTGTTCTTTCCGGCTCTTAGATGGGGTTAAGCAAAGCAATTTGTCTGAAGATGGCCAACATTTGAAGATCTCAATCCATACCACAATTCAATTAAAATGTGTTGTTGCTTGCTTCAACTTATTATTTCACCGCTGCCTAATTCTTCACACATCAGCTTCAATGACCTTTGGTAGTTTTCCTCCGAAAGACTTATTGGTTTTGATTTGTGCGGGAGGCAATCCGCAAAATGGAAAAATTCCGAGACGTTAAAGTATAGGTGAATTTTATGATATGCCAAAAATTTTCTTAAATAAAACTAAAATTTCTTAGACATAATTGATAAAATTTTCTATAGAAATAAAATTTCGACAAAATTTTTCATATATGACAAAATTTCTATAGAAAAAATGTTGACAAACAATTTTCTATAGAAATAAAATTCTTGACAGAAATTTTCTAAGAAATAAAACATGTTAAGCAAATTATTCATAGAAATAAAATTTTGACTACAAATTTCTATAGCAATAAAAATTTTGACAAAATTTTTTTTAAGAAAAAAATTTGCAAAATCTATAAGAAATTAAATTTGACAAATTCTATAGAAATAAAATTTTGACAAAATCTTTCTATAGAAAAAAATTTTGACAAATTTTTTAGAAATAGAAATTTTTGACAAATTTTATGCAAATAAAATTTTTACAAAATTTTCTAAGAAATAAAAATTTGACAAAATTTTCTATAGAAATAAAATTGACAAAATTTTCTATAGAAATAAAATTTTGACAAAATTTTTTTTATAGAAATAAAATTTTTGACTAATTTTTATGAAATAAAATTGACAGAAATTTTCTATAGAAAAAAATTTTGACAAAATTTCTATAGAAATAAAATTTGACAAATTTTCTATAGAAATAAAATTTTTGACAATTTCTATAGAAATAAAATTACAAATTTTCTATAGAAATAAAATTGAAAATTAATCTATAGAAATTAAAATTTATAAAAAATTTAAAATTTCTAAGAAATAGATTTTGACAAAATTTTCTATAGAAATAAAATTTTGACAAAATTTTCTATAGAAATAAAATTTTGACAAAATTTTCTATAGAAATAAAATTTTGACAAAATTTCTATAGAAATAAAATTTTGAAAAATTTTCTATAGAAATAAAATTTTGACAAAATTTTCTATAGAAATAAAATTGACAAAATTTTCTATAAAAATTTTGAAAATTTTCTATAGAAATAAAATTTTGACAAAAAATTTTCTACATAGAATAAAATTTTGACAAAATTTTCTATAGAAATAAATTTTGACAAAATTTTTATAGAAATAAAATTTTTGACAAAATTTCTATAGAAATAAAATTTTTGACAAAATTTTCTATAGAAATAAAAATTTTTGACAAAATTTCTACTTTAGAAATAAAATTTTGAAAAATTTTCTATAGAAATAAAATTTGCAAAATTTTATAGACAATAAATATTTACAAATATTTTCTATAGAAAAAAAATTTTGACAAAATTTCTATTGAAATAAATTTTGACAAATTTCTTATAAAAATATTGACAAAATTTTCTATAGAAATAAAATTTTGACAAAATTTTCTAATAGAAATAATTTAACAAAAATTATTCTATAGAAATAAATTTTGACAAATTTTCATTATAGAATAAATTTTTTTTGACAAAATTTCTAATAGAAAAAAATGTTGGAAAATTTTCTATAGAAATAAATTTGACAAAGTATTTTCTATAAAATTTGACAAAATATTTCTATAGAAATAAAATTTTGACAGCAATTTCTAAAGAAAATAAAAACTGTTTAACAAATTTGCTATAGAAATAAATTTTTGACAAATTTTCTATAGAAATAAAATTTGACAAAATTTTCTATAGAAATAAAATTTATATACAATATTTTTTATATAGAAATAAATTTTGACAAATTTATTCTGGAATAAAAATTTACAAATTTTCTAAAGAAATAAAAATTTTGACAAATTTCTATAGAAAATAAATTTTGACAAATTATAAAATAAAATTTTTACAAATTTTCTATAGAAATCCAAAAAATTGACAAATTTTTCTATAGAAATAAATTTTGACAAAATTTTTTATAGAAATAAAATTTGACAAAATTTTTACTAGAAATAAAATTTTTGAGAATTTTTTATGAAAAATAAAACTTTGCAAATTTTCTTAAATAAAAAATTTTGTAACAAAAATTTCCTATAGAAATAAAATCTTGACAAATTTCCTATAGAAATAAATTTGACAAAATTTCGCTATAGAAATAAAATTTGACAAAATTTTCTATAGAAATAAATTTTGACATAATTTTCTATAGAAATAAATTTGACGAAAATTTTCTATAGAAATACACAGTTTTTGAACAAAATTTTCTATAGAATAAATTTTGACAAAAGTTCTATCAGAATCAATTTAGAAACTCTAACAAAATTTTAAAAAGTTTTCTTATATGCAAATAAAATTCTTGACTCAATTTTTCTTAGAAATAAAATCTTTGAAGAAATGTTTATATAGAAATAAGGTTTGACAAAATTTGTCTATAGGAAATAAAATTTTTGACCAAAATTGGTCGTATTAGCAAATACAATTTGACAAACATCTTCTATAGAAAAAGAATTTTTAAAACAAATTTATCAGGTTGTGGGTGGTGTAGAAATTCTCTTTTGGGAAATAAATTTGAAAAAACATTTTTTGGTAGAAAAAAAAATCTGATCAAAAATAGAATCAGATATCCTTTGAAAGCTCTTTGATTTTTTATGTCACTCCTACAATAAAACAATATAAAACATTTCTTTTGCAACGAACACTGTTCTTCTCTCTAATATTAACCACAAATTTTCGAACTCAACCACTCGGCAGGTTTTGCTGTAAACTCTTTTCTTCAAATGTTGTTATCCATTACTCATTTTGGCTTTAGATGTCAACCGTGTATCACATTATGCGGGCTGAAACCACTTTACGAGACGCTTTCTTTTTTATAAAGCACTCAGAAATGTCCCCAGCATATACCTGAGAGGAATAACCACCGCTGGAAAAACTTTTGCGTGATCTCGGTGCGAAACTGCTGATTGAAAACGAAGGACCTCTTCTGTATGAAGGAGGATATGTATTGCCCACCCGCGTGGCTCCCTCAGTTAGAAACCATGCTATGTTATAGCATCTGGCGTTAATTCCATGTTTTGGCGATAGCCAATAAATAAATAAAAAATTAAAATTAAAGCAATCATTACAGTTAAAATAAATTAATTTAACCTAAATTAATTGAATGGAATATAAATTTAACTAATATTGACTTAATACCGGTAAGCAAACAAGAAAAGGGGTCTACCCGCCTGTATAAAGGAATTCATACATTAAAATATTTCAAATTAGGTGTTAAATGAAATTAAACAAACTTAACAAACTTCAACTCATATTTTTATTAAAAAAATAAAATAAATAAAGTATTTAACAAGATTATTCAAATCCAATAAATAAATGTAAAAAGTGATAATTTCTACATAAACTCCATTAATCGAGGATCTCTGATATGTTTTTAATATATCTCTCACGTTTTTTATTTTCTTTTAATTTTACTTTAGTTATTGCGCAAACAATAGCTGGCCTCATGATGAAATCTTCATATAAAATTTCACCAATAGCATTTCTGTTTCAAGACAATTCACAAATTACATAAACAACCATAACAACATTTAATTATCTACATTCCTAAATGTTCTCAAATAACATTTCCTACTCTTGGCACCAACTTTAGTTAGTTCTTACCCTAGCAAACCACTGAACTAGAACAGGACACTGAAAACCCATTAATCTTTGCAAATTCCTTTCATTTTTCAAGAAACACTACCCAAGAAACAAGCGCCCAAAACCTTAACAAGAGTTAAGACATTTCACATTACAATCGGTCTATGTCTTATCTGTGGACATCTAAACTTGTCACAACTACATTCACTCACCTACTACTTCGAATTTTCTCATAACCACACTCTTAAGTTTACCTGACAACTGAATGTAGATTGAATGTATCGCGCCCTGCACAAATTCAAGAATATGCAAAAGTTCGTAACAAAAATGATTTTTTTTTGCCCCAGATTATTTCTTTACATTAAGGAAATATTATCGATTTAAAGCCAAAGGCCATACATTTGGAAGCTAAGAAAAAAAATGAAGTAACGCGAATGACAGATTTTGGAAAGTCTAAACATCTCTCTTCTAGAAAAATATCTACTCTTGAGAAAAACAAACCGAGAGGTATGCGCACCAGCAGGGCTGTGCGAGTCGGAGCCGCAGTCGGCAGTCGGAAGTCTTGGAGTCCCGGAGTCTCGCAAGATTTTCGCTCTGGAGTCGGGGTCGGCCCGCCCCTGCTCTCCCCCGGTCAGCAGCCCGGGCCAGTCGTAGAATTCTGCTCAGACTCCGACTCCGCCGCGACAACACTTCGAAAAATCTTCACTATCTTAGAACCTAAAGCAAAAAAATTCCTATATAGGCGTTCTTGTAAATCTTAGCACGGAAACGATGATTATATAATTTCAGGCGAGTTGTCAAACACGCTCGTCACCTCTATATGACGCTAAATCTCTTCCACGGTGAAATGTAAAAAGAGTGTTTACTTTAGATATGGCTGGATTACTGCAATTGTCATGTGGTCCACTTATTAAGTTTATTACACCTCATCATCTCTCTTGAAAATTACCTTAGCTCCACTCATATGTACTCTTGATAGCCATTACAATTTTAAGGCATATAGCAGTTAGAACTACATGATCTCTACTTCTTTTGGCAGGCATGTCTCGAGTTCGCAAATGGGTCATAGCCGGACAACTTTTTGAGCATATAGCACCTACATGATTAAACCATTCTCAGCGCATTCTGTTTTAAACAACGTTTTCCAGTCTAAAATTTTCATAAGACTTTGTCAGAAATTTTGGTTATTTGCAATCCCATAAATAAACTAGGAATATCCGTCGGCCCAGATTTGGTATAATGGAGCATAATACTTAGAGAAATCTCCATATATCGATTGTCCTTGCGAAGCTGTAAATTTTAAAATTAAAACTCTGCCAACGCTGCATCGGAGCCAGTTTTTTCGGGAGAAGGTCCTTTCTTCATCGTAGCCACTCGAAATTCTTTACATTAAGATTAATGCGCTCTAATGTCCAATACTGAATAGACCCATTTATAAATTCGATGTTTCCACTACAACAATATCTCGTAAAACTGCCAGCTATTCCTGTCTATCTGTATGTATGGTGGTGGTTATTCTGAAAGCCGCCGCGCCGGTCCTGCTTTGACTGCCAGCTTTATGTCTCTTTCTCGTATCCGACCATATTACATTTTTGTCTAGGGTTCTTTAGGACATATTAAAACACATCTATGCAAAATAGAATACCTAATCATTATTCTCACCGACGGGCGGGCGCCGGGCGCCTCTTATTGTGTTTGGAACATTACCGCCTTAAGAATTACATTGGAAATACATGTTAAAATCGGGATTGTGTACACCACCTGGTTAGTCGATGCTCCGGAAATCCCGGAGTCACGACGCTAAATAAGCAAATGCTTGAGAGTCCGGAGCCGGAGTCGCAGGAACAATTGACTCCGACTCCACAGCCCCTGATTGTAAGTTCTACGTTTCCTCTTTTATAACGTCAATAATTTTAATTTTCCGCGTTGCCCACCGGACCAGTATTCACCCTATCTTAGTTATACATTAACGCCCTCTCACTATCCGAAAATAAAACCCGAAGATTAAAAACTT
>PGFW01064073.1:0-24693 GCA_003123925.1 Haematobia irritans | reverse complement strand
TTTTTCAAATTTTGCCAAAATTTTATATTCCATAGAAAATTTGTCAACTTTTATTTACAAAATTTTTTCAATTTATCTTTGACAGAAAATTTGTCAAAATTTTCATTTTTATAGAAAATCTTGTCAATTTTTTTTTTTGTGTTTGCTAGAAATTTGTGATAGTACCACCTTAGTTTTGAGGGAATGGAATTTCCAAATCGTCAAGAATCTACCTAAAAGATATAAAAATTACTACCATATTTTTCGGAGAATTTCTAAGCCATATGTCGGCAAACCGTGGTATGCATCAGCACATCATTCACCTGTTAACCATTGTCACAAAAACTATGAACCTCCATGTGAATGGACTGCACCAAAGGATTGGATCATTTTCTATTCTATTTCTAAGCCCAGACTCCATTCATATCATTGTCGCGACAAGGACAACGACAAGCCAGACAGCATAACCATAGCTGAAAGGAAACCTCAAGGAACTCTAGACAATTTGTCCGGCTTGTTGGCGTCTTTGATGTCATCATCAGCATTACTTCATGAATTTGATGGAGGATATATAAAGGGAATACGAAAGAAAAAAAGGACAACAATGGAGTGGAAAAACTAAACTCAGTGTTGTCATTACACTGAATCCGTCGCATTTATTTACGCATTCATTGTTAGCCAGTCATATACTGAAGTGTGTGCATGTGTGTGTTGTATAGGGTCTAGTACAAATAATGATGAGTGTTATTGTAGGGTGTGTGGTGAGTGATGGTATTTGGATACTCATCTGGTAGTTGTGTCCTTTCTTCGTGTACAAACAGTGATTTCATCTCATCGTCATCATCCACCCCCTAGCCAGCATATGTGTTGATGACTTTCCAAATGACCATTTTGGGTTGGTATTGTGGGGGTATTGTGGGATATTTGTTAGCTTAGTGCCATTTCAGATAAGGACACTCCACTGAATGAATGCAATTTGGGTCATTTTGCAAAAAGCAAAAAAGGAAAATCAACCCCCTCGCTCTCACTACACCGAACAGAATAAGGTTAATTGCCTCATAAAAAGCTTGGATAATGAACGGAACAGCAATTTCTCCAATTGATTTCTTCTTATGCTTCGACAAACTGCAAACATTGTTGTTGGAAATTGAGCCACCCATAATTTTCGTTTGCTAAAGTGGCTCAAGGGTGATGCGATTGTATACGAGAAGTGAAAATAAATATTTATGACAGCAATCAAAATAAATTTGCAAACTTTTATGGCTAACATTAAAATCTGTAAGGACCAACACAAGGATATTTGACTTTAAATGGTTAAATTTTAATGGGGGCCCTCGTATTTTGTAATTGATAAGGAGAAAGAGTCAAATAACGTAATTAGTCCTATAAAGATTGAAATTTTCAAAAAAAAAAGTATCAAAAAATTTTTCGTATGAATTTTACTGGATTTTTTTTTCGGGTGATCTCAGGGAGTTCTTATTGTACGGCACAACTGTCAGCTTCATGTTTTTCGAAACATGATTTGATATTTTTAACGTATTTTTAACAACTTTCAGCTACAGCGGATTGAACGGTCATATTCATATAGGGATTTTAGGAATTTGGACCACGACCTGCTATCTCATCGAATTGCGGATATAGATTGGGATCGGATATATCGGTTTCCGGATGTGGAATCAGGCAGATAGAGTTTGCATGATGATAGCGTTCAGTTCCCTTTATGATGGCTTGCGTTTCCGATTCGTAACCAGGACAGTAGGATCGGGATCGAATCCTTGGTATAGTAATGACGTACGTATAGCTATTTCGGGAGAGGGATGAGTCATATGCCAGGTAGACTGATTTCCTGAGGATGAGTTCGCATCGCGTAGGAGAAATGCAAACACCAGGATTCGCAATGGTAAGCGTTGGGTACTATATGTAGCCGTTTTCGCTCCGCTTATCGAGACAAAGGGCGAAGTGGAAAACCTTAAGGGAGATAGGGATTGGTAGGAAGATCAGGTACTGTCTGACATGTCAATTGATGTAAATGCAGGTAAAACGCAACATTTGTCGCTGTGCGGCCGCGCGAAAAAGATCCCAGTTTCTACGATCGGGAGGACAATGTCCTTCGGCGACATTCATGGGCTTTGGGTGAATATGAATTTAGATGCGTGGATAGTATGGAAGTGCTTGCAGCTTTCATGGATGTAAGATCCACCTCAGTGGGTATCGATGGCATGGATGGCTCCTAGATTCATAAAAATCCTCTTACCACAAATCGTTCAGCATGTTACGTACATATTCAACACCGTCCTGACAACCAGTCACTTTCCGGGTGCATGGAAACATGCCAAAGTGATTCCTATTCCAAAGACTACCGCCGAGTATCGTCCTATTGCGATATTACCATATTTGTCGAAGGTCCTTGAAAAAATCATGCATCGGCAGATGGTTGAGTACCTCGAAGGCTCATCCCTCATATCATCAAGACAATCTGGTTTCCGTTCTGGTCACAGTTGTCTTACTGCTCTGACGGAGGTCTGCGAGTATTTGAGACATGAAACGGATGATGGGAAATTGAGTTTCTTGGTATTGCTTGACCACTCAAAGGCTTTTGACACCGTTGATCACTCTCTTTTATGTCTGAAACTTAGGCGCTTCTTCAATTTCTCCCCCAGTAGTAAAATAATACAAATTTATTAATATATTTAGTCTATTACATTTGTATCCAACTTTATATAATATAAATAATAGTTTTTGTTTGTATTGGTTAATGTGGATAACTATCTCAAAAACTGTTTTTTGTATTTATCTTTTAGCCTCTCTCTATCTTTATCTGTAGCTCTCTCTCTCTCTTTATATTTTATCTTTACTCTCTCTCTCTCTCTCTCTCCAGTTTGTTATATTTCTTCAACAAACACATATACAAAAAACAACACATTTTCTCTTTTAGTTATTGTGGATCGCAAACTCACTAAACTTGTTTAAACTTTAGTTTGGCCCACTCTCACCACTACTGTAAATATTTTATTTTTATCTTTATTATTTAGTATTTAAGTTATTGACTAATGAATTTAGGCCTCAGTTATAAGTTTGGTGTTATTTGGAGAAGTTAAACAGCATAGTGAAAATAAATGAAATTATAAAGCAAATATTTTAAATAATTTTGTTTCCATTTTGGGAAACTAAAAAATATTAAGTGGCGCAGCTTCGGGTTTACGGACTAAAAAACAAAATGTGAAAAATTTTAAAACCCATTTTTTAGCAAAGCACAGAAACTTAAGTCGTTCTTCTTAACATGGCGAAGTGAAAAAAACAATTTCGCAGTCATGTGTATATAAACTAGAATATAAGTCTTCAATATAAGTGAAACTTAAAACTTTCCACACATTTTTTTGAGTTGAAAAAATCAAATCTAAATTAAACGAATTAAAGACTTCTAACTAGTGAACATTTAAATTTTCCATGTATTTGCTTTGAAAATTTTTAAAATCCATAATCTACGCATTTAAAAACTGCGTCTAAAATAAAACTCAATCTTCTTTAAATCGAAATTTAGCTGAAATTTAACTATCAATTAGAGACGAAGTATATGTGTCATGACTGTACATTTTAGAAAGCCTTGTTTGCTTCGCCCAGAGATGAGACCGCTGTCTTAAAAAAAAAAAAAAACATTTTGTTTGAAAACTGCCTAAGCACAATAACAGCGAAGAAGCTATTCTTTATCTCTTGGTGTTAAAGACGCCTTTACTAATACATACAACGAAAGCATACAACATCTTTACCCCACCACCACCCCACAACGCTCTATTTCTGTTAAGTGGTTATAGCAACAACAACAACAAATAGCTCCATTTAAAAAAAGCTGAGATCTTTCTCTCAAAAGAATTTACGTTTGGATCAACATGGCAGCATACAATGCATTTGAATTTCTGAAGGGTGTTCCAGAGTTCGACGGGAAAGCGAGGAACTTGCTCTCTTCATAAGGTATATAGAGGAGGTGCGACAATATGTTGAAGCTCCAGCATTAACTCTCTTTGATTTGAAAATTAGACATAAGATTATTGGTAAGGCTAATATTGCTCTTTTGAATAATAATAACCCTATAAAGTGGGATGATATTAAAATTGTACTTAAGACTAAACTTTACCATATAGTGAGAGTATAGGAGAGCTTAGTTAAATAAGATAAAAAACAAGCACGGAGTTAGAATTTTCAGTTGATAATTTTATGTAATATCATTTGATAAGTTTGTTGACGAAATTAAACTTACGTGCTGACGTTGACGGGGACGATAAATGGTATACATGCGACAACAATGAGAAAATGGTTTTGAAAATATTTATAAACAAGCTACCAAGCGAGCCAAAGTTAATTTTGAACGCTAGAAATCCTTGTACATTGTTGAAAGCCAAAGAAATTTTAGTTGAGGACAGAGTACTTTTAATCGCGGAATCTTTAAGGATTGAGATACGCGGAAATAATTTAGCCAGTCTTTGACAGTAAAGCGGCTGGCAGGAGATTCATCGACATTGAAAAAAAATTTCTATGGAAATAAGATAGACATAATAAATAACAATAATTTCTTCGCAAGAGAAGTTCTCAGTCGCGAAGAAATTCTAATAACACATCCAGAAATTTTGTATTGCCAGTGGCGAATGCAATATTGATTCTTTGAACAGCATCTAAAATCAAGCATTGTGGGAAAATATGACGGTCAAGATTCCTATGGAGTTTAGCGGATTGTTGGACCAGTCAAATTTTTCAGTGCTACAGCCGAAGAATCTCTTCCCTATATAATTGTAGGTACTAAGAGCATATCCCCATTAGAATATTAATTGACTCGGTGTGCGGTGAACTTCCTTAATTAGGAAGGGTTCTATTTCACAACGACGTTTTCGAACGGATCTGATAATCCCATAGTTTTAAATACCGATAAATTCAAATTTCAGGTTTACTTAAAATCTAAAAAATTACTATTTCCGCTATTTAGCGGAATTTAATCGACTGGTACACATATTGAGATGCCTGGAATGTGATCTTTGTGGCGGACTTGACGTATTTTGGGCGTGTAAATGTACTAAGACATTACAGTCCAGAATTGATTTTGAGAGAAATATATTGCAGACATCTGCTGCCAACATTCCCCTTGTTTTCGACTGTAATCATTACCAGGAATTTCGAACTGAGTCTGGTTGTGGATTCGAAGTTAACTTTAATCGACCAGTATTAAGCGCTTTGACAAGTAGACTAGAAACTGCATCACTTAAAACAAGGAGCGAAATTCGGAATTATTAAAAAGGTAATACAAGGATTTTTGAAAGAGACTTTTATATTGCAGGGTTGCATAGCTTATCTGCTGTAGGTAGAATATTAAGCCCATAGAAATACCGACTATAAATGACGTCCCGGTTTACTCCAGGACTTACAGATTTCCGGAGATTCATAAACAGGAAGTTGAGAGACAAATTACGGAAATGCTTAGTTCAGATTAATAGTAAGAAAATCGGACAAGGTCCATATAATGCTCCGATTTGGATAGTACCAAAGAAGATTGATAATTCGGGGGAACAGAAATGGAGGAGTTGTTGTCGACTATAAGACGACTTAGAACGATGTCACAATTCTTGCGATAAATTTCCCATGCTAATATGGGATGATTTATATTTCTAGCTAGGCAAAACTGTTTATATTTCTCTACTTGGATTTGGCGAAAAGCTTCCAATCAAAATCCCTATTCATCCTGATCATATGCACAAAACAGGCAAATTTTCTACCCATATGGGCCATTATGGAATTTACACGGATGCCATTTGGGCTAAAAAACGCCCCAGCATCATTCCAGCGAATGATGAATGAAGTCTTACACGATTTTATTGGGAATATATGTAAGATCTGTATTTCAATAGATGAATATCTTGATATTTTCACTTCACTTCATTGAGCATATAGTTTCACTTCGTAAGATTTTAAGAGATTGTCCGATTTTAACTTGAGGTCTCAGATAGAATAAGTGCACAGTTATTTCAAACGTGAATCAGAATTATTTGACACAATATTACACCTGACGGATAAAAGCCAAAAACCCAGCAAAAAGGTAGAAGTGATACGGAAAAATTTTCTCTACCCAACTACGTGTAAAGAAAATACGTTCTTTCTGGCGATATAACGTTTTTTTATCGGAAATTTATAAAGGATTATGGAGGATTTTGCTTTGCCAATGATAAGTATTTTGAAAAAGGACTCTTAAAGATAGATTCAAGGGACTCGGAATATGTTGATTCATTTAATAAGCTTAAAATGGCTAAATATAGCCAGATCCTGGTATTGGCATATCCCGATTTTTACAAAAATCGTTTACACTTGACTACAGATGCAAGTAATGCGGCTTTTAGGGGCTGTTTTTGTCCCAGGACGGTTCATCCAATTAGCCTATACATCCCGCGACGCTGGATAAACATGAATAGTAAACTATAGCTACTATTGAAAAGGAATTGTTCTGGCCTATGTTTTGGGCCACTAAATATTTCAGACCATTACCTTGCTTGAAGAAAATTTAAAGATTTATACTGCACCATTAGACCTCTTGTTATGTGGCTGAACTCTCTGAAAAGGCAACCAAACATTGAAGTTACAAAGGTGAGGATATGCGTAATTGAATGAGTTCGACTTTGATATAGAATACATTAAGGAAAAACAGAATCAAGTTGCCGGATTTTTTAAGTCGTTGTGTGAATTATAAAATGTATTGAGGAGACGGATGCTGAGATTATTCTTTCCGACCTTTGGCCACAATTCACCAGCTGGAGTTGAAAATTTAAATGACTCATATTCAATTAAGCGAGTTGCCAATTAATATTTATAAAAACCAAATAGTGGTTGAGGTTGGAAAAGTAAATAGGTATACTAAGGATGTTTTATATGAAAGAAAAAACAGGTTTACCATTACACTTAAGGGATATCATGAGAATACGGTTTTGAATATGCTCCATGAAATTCTGGCCAAAATCGTGCAAGATCGCTATTTTTATGCTAGTTAATTTCAGAATTTTTAAGAATATTCAGCGATACCATCAACGATATTTTTCCAAATGCCTCAGCTGTCTACGATTTTACATTGTGCTCATCGACTTCTGAAGCACATACTTTGATTAAGGAATTACTGTTGAGATAATAGATTAAATACCATTGGGGAAAAAAATCATAGGGGAAATACAGGAGACTTATTTGGAATTGAAAGATTATGAATTATTTTTCCGAATTTTTAAAATCTAGAAATTCATAGACTTTTGTCAATAAACTGCACTATATGTAACAATGTGTAAGTACGATAGGCACCCCATAAAACCCAAAATTTGTTTGACTGAGACACCCATGAGCTCAAATGAGATTATTCATATTGATATTTGGTTTTCGAATAAATCTACAACATTTTTGACTTGTATAGATAAATTGACCAAACAATGTAACTCAGCTTATTCTTAGTAGACAACGAATTCTGTTTACTATTTCGTGATGAAATTAAGGGAAAGATTTTCTACGATGGGTAAACCAAACAAGTATTGGCTGACAATGCAATTCGAATACAGCTATATAAGAAGATTTTTTCTTACTCTTGAAGGAATCGAGCTACCGATTTACTTCACCAAATACTCACACAGGAAACTCTGATATTGAGCGCTTCCATCTTACTTTAAATGAAGCATAATGCGACTATTTAAGCTTAGATAATAAAAAGACTTCTAGCGTATGATGACAATTTTGGTGTATATAGAGCTATTCAAATTTACAGATGGACTCAATTCATTTCTGCCACAGGGAAAAAAAACCTATAAGATCTAACTCATAATAAGGTGGACAAAATCAGTTGTGGAAATCGATCCAACGATAGATTGCCACGATAAAAGAGGATAAGAAACGCGAAAGGTTTTGAACAGAGAATAGCGATTGAATGGTCCTGAATTGGTAGACAGAGGAATTAGTGAAAAAATTTGGGGATTTCACAGTCATAAGCGAAAACCAAGATACATAATAAAAACATGTAAAGGCAAAAGGCGAAAGGAATTTTATAGACGAAAAAGGATGTAAACGAGATAGACAAGTTATCAAACGACATTTCAAGTATCAAGACGACGTTAAAGACATAAAATTTGATAGAAAATTTGGACTGGACGGAATTATTCGAAGTCTAAAAAAAAAGAGATTAATTGACTAAAATTTAAAACATGTATTTTCAAATTTATTGTATTCCTGGTTGAATCTATAGTGTACTACTACTTATGTTTAAAATTTAATGAAATTGATTGAATATACATTTATGTTTTCAGTTTACTAGTAATTTTTTGTTTTGAACTTCAATGTAAAAAGTATTTTAGACATACATTTTCAGGTGTAATTAGAAAAATCCAAAGCGTTGGGCGGGAGTTAAAAATAATACAATTATTAATATGATTTAGTCTATACATTGTATCCACTTTTATATAATATAAATTAATAGTTTTCGTTGTTGTATTGCTTCGTTAATGTGGGATACTAATTCTCAAAACGGTTTTTGTTATTTATCTTTAGCCTCTCTCTATCTTTTATCGTAGTCTCTCTCTCTCTTTTATATTATCTTTACTCTCTCTCTCTTCATCTTCTCTCTCTCATTTGTTATATTCTCACAACACATATACAAAAACACAGCATTTTCTCTTTTAGATTATTGTGGATCCAAACATCACTTAAAACTTTTTAAAACTTTAGTTTGGCTCCACTCTCACCACTACATGTAAATATTTTTATTTTATCTTATTATTTTAGTATTTAAGTTATTGGACTAAAAATTTGGAAAATTTAGGCTTCTCCAGTTTAAGTTTTGGTGTTATTTGGAGAAGTTTAAACCGCCATAGTTTGAAAAATAATATGAATTATAAAAGCAAATATTTAAATAATTTTTGTTTCATTGGCGGGCAAAACTAAAAATATAAGTCCAGTGCCATCCGTTTGTTGCAATTCTTATCTTTCGAATCGGTCCACCAGTCCGTTTCATATGAATTTCGAATTATTTCAGAGTCGCCTTCCATGCTTGAAAAGGCGGTACCACAGCGGATCTACATTGGGGCCTCTGCTTTTTTTCCGCGTATATAAATGACCTGCCGCCTCGATTCCTGTTCCCATTGTTAATATACGGATTGTATCCTGACGACGTGCAGATTTTACTTGAGTAGCTGCGAAGAATTCACTTCAGGGAAGCGTGTTTAGCCCATCTTAATAGTACCTTGTCGAGTGTACATAACTGGCTACTGCCCAACGTCTTGCTGCTTAATCCAAGGGAAATCGATAATTTTGTGATAGTGCATGGACGCGGTGTTTCGTCCCCTTTATTTTTATTGACATTTATTGAAGGTCAGAGATAAGAAATAGTACGTGCGGCTAATAATCTTGGTTTGACATGAATAGCACGCTGCACATGGAGTTTATCATATCAATGCTACTTTGTGGGGCGGACACTATTCGAAGTTAATGGCTCGCTCTGGTCAACTAGACATTTAAACTCCACGCAATATTCGCTAATAGCTTCTGGCGAAATGTGTTTTGTCCCCGCGTGTTTTTTACAGGGTGTGAGCATTTTATTCCAAATGTGACTCGGCGAGCCAACGGAAGATGAATGTGCTCTATAATAATATAGTGAGATATGTATATGGTCTCAATCGTTTCGTGAACATTTCTCGTTACCAAAATCTTTTGTATGGTTTTTCGTTCGAGAGACTATTGGTTTGCAGAACGCTTTTGTTCCTTCATAAGATTATTTACACTCAGGGGCCATCATCACTATATGAGAAGTTGAGATTCGCTAGGTCTCGTCAGACGGTAGATACTTCGTCCCAACTAGACATTCTACTTTGGTGTCAGAATGGCACTTCTTCGTCAAATTCAGTGCGTCTCTTGGAACTCCTCCATCCACGCAGCTTACAACTTAACCAGTAACGCAAAGGATTTTCAAAAAAACAACTTTATCTTTTCCTTTGTAACTTAAACTAAACCCATATTAAATATGCTTTAATGCTTAATCATAATAAAAATTTCTTGAGTATATTAACTATTTGGATCATCCCTTTATTCATTATTTACTATTATACAATATTATATTTATTTACATTTTTTATTTATTTATTTTCTTTTTTTTTTTTTTTTTTTTTTTTGTTTGTCTTTACTCATGTTACAATTCAACAAAGAAATTCATAAATGAAATGTTAATTCGCTTCTCAATTTCGTTCTAATATTTACTCTTTCTGTTTTATTTATTTACTACTTTTGTTTTCATATATTTGAATGTTTTACTTTTCTTTCTTTCTTAAACTTATTTACTCAAAATATTATTAATTTTATTTAGTCATATGTAACTAAGGAAATAAGCATTACATTATTTACTTTATAACAAATACTTCAAAACTTATTATAACATATATATAATATATATATATATATATATATATACTATTATATATATTTTAATAAAATTGTGGATTATATCTCTAGGCTTATAAATCTTGCACTATAATTATTAAGGATTTCTTTCTTGTTGCTGCAAGTTATCAATTAATTAAATAAATGAAATGAAATTAAATTTTTCAAACCATAAAATTTTCTATGAAAGTCTCATTACTTTGCTACAAAAAATTTCATCCTTATCAAATGTTTTTATCAATTGAATAAAATTTGTATACCCTGTAATGTTCTATTAATATTTTTATAGACCAGAGTTTTGCGAATACGTTTCATTTCAAGTACACAAGGGAGTACGATTATTTTTATTTTTAACCATCTTAGCGTATGATTACTTTTAAAACAAAATATACGCTCCAGTGAACTTACTTCTAATTTTCAAATAGATATTAGGGGTCGAGAATTTCGAATATCAAAAAATCCGAAATTCTATTCTCGTTCATTTTGTATAATAGTTTTACTGATAGGAAATTTTCTTTCCCACTGTCATAATTGTTTTTTTTTTTATTAAAAATTTTTATTAAATTTTCACTTCGATGAAATATTGTTCTCCATTCATTTCTCCAATTTTATGGACCAGGATTAGTGAATATATCTCATTTTAAGTACGCAGGGGAGTATGATTATTTTTAATGTGACCATCTAAGCGGATGGTTACTTTTAATATAAATATACGCTCCAGGGAACTTTACTTGTAATTTTCAAATAGGTGTTAGGGGACGAGAAAAGTCCGTAATTCTATTCTCTTTAATTTTTTTATAATATTTTTGCTAATAGGAAATTTTGTTTCCCATTGTCATACTTTTTTTTTACTAAAATTTCGTTTCTCGACATTTTTCATAAAATTTCCACTTCCATGAAGCTTTTTGTGACAATATCAGTTCATGTCTTATTATTTTATGGACCAGGATTATTCGATTATTATAATATATTCTCATTTTAAGTACAGCAGGGGAGTATGATTATTTTTAATGTGACCATCTAAGCGTATGGTTACTTTTAATATAAATATACGCCCAAGACTTGTAATATTTAATTTTCAAATTGTCTGGGCTATGAAAATATGTCATTAAAGTATTTTTATTGTCCACTTTATGTTCTACAATATATTTGGAGCCACTGTGGTTAGCTTTTGCCCAGTATTGGCGAATTTTTTCCTCTAAATGAGGAGTATTTGGTCGCGCGATTACGAAATGAAATTCCATTTTAGTTGCGGGCCCTTGAGGATTTTTGGTGGGGAGAAACTTTTTCATTAAAGTCTTTGGCGCATTTATTTTTCAACAATGTGCCACAATTTTTTTCGAAAGTAGGTATCAGGTATAATAAATACGTTGGAATAAATTCCGTTTTATTTTACATCTGTATTAATAAAGAAGCACAGAGAAATCGTCAAAATTTTAATGAAAAAGAAAAAAAACAGAGGATTTTCTGACTCGTATTCCTCGCGGCCATAGCCAAAATAGAAATTTGGACTAGAACAACCTTTTTTTTCAAATTCTATTGAAAATTTAAATTCAAAATTTTATTTCTATAAAAATTTTTTGTCAAAATTTATTTTCTATACAAATTTTTTTGTCCAAAATTGTTATCTACAGAAAATTTTGTTCAAAATTTATTTTCTATAGAAAAATTACTGCTAAAAGATTTTATTTTCCATAAGAAAAAATTTCATTTCTAGTAGAAATTTTTGCTAAAAAATTTTATTTTCTATAGAAAATTTTGTGTTAAAAATTTTATTATCTTATAGAACATTTAGTCAAACGGTTTTGACTTCTATAGAAAAATCTTTGTATGCAAAATTTTATTTCTTATAGAAGATTTTTGTCAAAAATATTATTTCTATAGGAAAAAAAAAAATTTTTTTTGGTCAAAATTTTTTATTTCTTTATAAAAATTTTTGTTTCAAAATTTATTTCTATAGAAAATTTTGTCAAAATTTTTATTTTTCTATAGAAAATTTTGTCAATATTAATATTTCTATAGAACATATATTGTCAACCATTTTTTATTTCTATAGAAAATTTGTCACCAATTTTATTTCTATAGAAAATTTTGTCACAATTTATTTCTATAGAAAATTTGTAAAAATTTTATTCTATAGAAAAATTCTCAAAATCGATTATTTCTTAAAAAAATTTTGTAAAAAATTTTTATTTCTACTAAGAAAATTTTGTAAAAATTTTATTCTCATAAAAAAATTTTTGTCAAAATTTCAATTCTATTAGAAAATTTTTTCAACAATTTTATTTCTATAGGAAAGTTTGTTCACAATTTGTATTTCTACTAGAAATTTTTGTCAAATTTTATTTTAAAAAAATTTGTCAAAATTTTATTTCATACAAAATTTTATGTCAAAATTTTCAATTATATTAGAAATTTGTCACATTTCTATTTTTATAGGGAAGGTTTGCAACAATTTCAATTGTATTTAGAAAATTTTGTAAAAATTTATTTCGCTATAGAAAATTTGTTCAAAATTTTATTTCATATTTTTAGAACATTTTTTGTCAAATTTTATTTCTATAGAAAATTTTGTCAAAATTTTTATTTCTATAAAAAATTTTGTCAAAATTTCAATTCTATTTTTAGAAAATTTTGTCAACATTTAATTGCCTATAGAAAATTTTTGTCAAAATTTTATTTCTATAGAAAATTTTTATGCTTAAAAATTCTTTATTTCTACTAGAACAATTTTTTGTAAAAATTTTATTTCTATAGGAATTTTGTAAAACCATTTTATTCTAATAAGCAAATTTTTGTAAAAATTTTATTCTATAAAACACTTTTTGTCAAAAATTTTATTTCTTATTAGAAAAATTTGTAAAAATTTATTCTATAAAAAATTTTGTCAAAATTTTTATTTTTCTATAGAAAATTTTTGGGTAAAAATTTTATTTTATAGAGAATTTTTGTTAAAATTTTATTTCTATTTAGAAAATTTTCTGTAAAAATTTTATTCTATAAAACAAATTTTTTGCCAGGAATTTATTATTTCTATAGAAAAATTTGTGTCTAAATTTTATTTCTATAGAAAAGTTGGTCAACAATTTTTGATTTCTATAGAAAATTTTGTCAAAATTCTTTATTTCTACTAGAAATATTTACCAAAATTGTATTTCTATTCGAAAATCTTTCTCAAAAACTTATCAAGGTTTTCTAGTTAAAGAATTTTGCACAAAATTTTTCTATTCTCTAATACAAATTTTTATCAAAAATTTTATTGTACTAAAAAAATTATCAAAAATTTTGCTTTTCTATAGAAATTTTGTCAAAATTTTTATTTTCTGTAGCAAAATTTTGTCAAAATTTTTATTTTTATAGGGCAAATTTTTTGTTCAAAATTTTAATTTGCAAACTATTTTGTATGTCTATACAAAATTCTGCCGAAAAATTTTATTTTAGAAAAAATTTTGTCGAAATTTTTATTTCTATTGAAAATTTTTGTCAAAATTTTATTTCTGGAGAAATGCGATAGCACGAGTGTCAATATTTATCATTTTCTATAGAAATTTTGTCAAAATTGGTATACTAGTGTATTTTCTATTAGAAAATCGTTTTTGTCAAAAATTTTTTTTTTAAGAAATTTGTGAGCTTCGTCACAAAATTTTATTTCTATAGAAAATTTTGTCAAAATTATTTCTATACCAAATTTTTTATTGCCCAAAATTTTATTCCTCCATAGAAAAGTTTTGTCTTGTTCAAATTTTTATTTTCTATAGAAAATTTTGTTCAAAATTTTATTTCTATAGAAAATTTTGGTCAAAATTTTATTTCACTAGAAAATTTGTCAGCTCAAAGATTTTATTTCTATAGCAAAATTTTGTTTCAACAATTTTAGTTTCTATTAGAAAATTTGTCAAAATTTTTATCATAGAAAATGTTGTCAAGACATTTTGATTTGCTATAGAAATTGAGGCGCACCTGTCAAAAATTGTTATTTTCTATAGAAAGATTGTGTCAAAATTGTTATTTTTATAGAAATTTTGCCAAATTTTATTTCATATAGAAATTTTGTTCAAAATTTATTTCGTTTATAGAAAGTTTGTAAAAATATTATTTCTATACGAAAATTTTTGTCAAAATTTCAATTTCTATAGAAAATTTTGTTCGACATTATATTCTATTGAGAAAGTTTTGTCCAAATTTATTTCTATAGTAAAATGTGTCAATATTTTATTTCTATAGGAAAATTGTGTTCAAAATTTTATAATCTATTAATGAAAAATTTTGCCCATCAATTTTATCTTCTTAATAGAAGTTTCGTCAAAATTTTTATTTCTGTCAGAAAAATTTTGTTTCAAAATTTTATTTCTTGTAGAAAAATTTTTGTCAAACTTTTTTGATATTCTATAGAAACTTTCTTGTACAAAATTTTATTTCTATTGAAAATCTTTCCCTCAAAATTATTTTCTATAGAAAATTTTGTCAAAATTTTATTTTCTATAGAAATTTTGTCAACATGTTTATTTACTATTAGAAAATTTTGCCACACCTTTTAATTCTATAGAACAATATGCATAACATTTTTATTGGCCTTTTTTCATTTCTAATTTAATTTCATAATTTACGAATCAAATTTAACTAATGAATTCACTAATTTCAATTTCAGTTCACCGGACAACACTGGCAAATAAGTGAAGATGTTACCACCACCAGCAGACAATTCAACACAAAACACCCAGTGATCTTAGCCCACCGGGGAGCCAAAATGCAAAGAAATTCTAACCACAGGCCCATTCATCAAAAATCCTGGACATTGTGTGGCCTCCTTGCGAGTCGATTAAACCAAATTCCGCCGAACCAATGCCCGCTCAGGTAATGTCAGGCGATACGATGCGACCCTAAGCCAATTAGAAATAACGAAAAACCCATACCGTGTAATTGGCATCTTGTAATACTAAAGAGTAATCCGCGAAATATTTCCCAAATACCGCCCAAAAACATGACCATGATATACATACGCTGGGAAATAAATCCCAAAAAAAGAAATCCACCACATAACAAGCATGTTTGCGGTAATCTATTAGATAATCGGAAAAAAAGTTTCATCAATAAACACCTCAGAATAACAAAGGACAGAACTTCATTCGACATCGCACACCAATCATCATAATCAACACCTCATTCATCACGTTCCACCATGCGTTCGGTTCTTCATTACACTCGCTTCACTTAGTTCCGTATACGTGCCAGACATTGAAGACGCGAATTTGTTTTTATTTTTGTTTTTCGTTTTCTTTTTTTTTGCCCATTTGGATATTTTTTTTATTGGAATTCGAGTCCATATTAGGAAACCACCCAACAGGCCCACAGCTAACAAAATCGTAATAGTTCTTTCACTCTCTGGGGGCTATATGGGAATAAGTAACAGATTGTTGCCTCTATAATCTAAGCACAGTTGGGAAAAACCAAGAAAAAGGTGGGAAAATTCCGTTAAAAAATTTAAAATATTCTTTGTACGAAATTTTCATTTCAAATTCATCATTCTTCTGATAACAAATTTCATCGGAAATGAAATTTTTCTGTAGACATAATTTTATAGCGACATGAAACTTATATTTTAGAAAAAAAATTTTTATTTGAAATTAATTTGCTTATCTGGAACAATTTCATGTGGAATAATAAAAATTTTTGTTTATAGGAAATTTCATACGAATGACAATTTTTATTAGACAAATTTCCGTATGAATGAACTTTTGATACGAAGTTTTTATAGAAAATTTTTATCACGAATATTCTTATGTGGCGAAAATTCTCATATGAAATTATAATTGGAAAATTTACATAACGAACGTTTTAGAGGAAAATTGATATTTTTTTATTGCAAAATAGCCGATTTAAATAAACTTTTTTTAAAGAACTTTACGGAATAAAAAAAATATTGACATGAGTATTGCATATTTTTAACAGAAACATTTTAAAGAATTTACCCATACAAATGACAATTTTTTTAGAGAAATTATACGTTCTATGAATGAAAAAACTTTTTTGACGAAATTTTATAAAGCAAATTAAAAATCTTTACCTATTAGCCAAATTTCACTGGAATGAAATTTTTTTACGACCAGAAAATTTCGTATGGAATGATATTTTTTTAAAGAAACTTTCAATGCGGAATGATATTTTTATAAGAAACTTTCATTGCGCAGTGATATTTCTTATAGAAAAGCAAGATAAATATTGTATCGAACAAAATTTCATTATGAAATTTGTATAAAAAATTTTCATACGAAATTCACTAGAAAATTTTATGGCAGATGAAATTTTCATACGAATGATATTTCTGTTACTTATCATAGGAAATTTCTATGCGAAAATTTCATCCGAAATTTTTATAGAAAATTTCACTACGAAATTTTTATAGACAAATAGTTCATCTACGAAAACTATTTTTATTAGAAATTTCATCACGAACATTTAACTCTTGCTTTACCTTCTATACGAAAATTCATTCACCGAAAAACCTTTTATAGTAAATTACATACGAACATTTTCACAGCGAAGAATTATATACGAAATTTTTGTAGAAACTTTTCCTATACGAACATAGAAAATTGCCCATACGAAATTTTTACTAGGAAAATTGCGCATACGAAAATTTCTATAGAAATTTCATACGAAATTTTTATTAGAAAAATGTCATACGAAATTTTTATTAGAAAATTTCATACGAAATTTATATATACAAATTTCTCATATCGACAATTCTTATTAAAAATTGCGAAAACAATACGGAAATTTATATTACTAGAGAAATTTCATACGAAAATTTTTATAGGAAAAATTTCATACTTTAAATTGTTTCCTTATTAGAAACTTTCATACGAAATTTTTACTAAGAAAATTCTTATCATCGAAAAACTTATAGTAAATTACATACGAAAATTTTCACAGAAAATTATTTTTTATAGAAACATTGCATACGAAATTTTTGGCTTAGAAAATTTCATACGAATTTTGTTTATAGAAATTTCATACGAAATTTTTAGTAGGAAAATTTCATACGCAATTTTTTATTAGAAAATTTCATACGAAAACTTTTAAAGTAAATTACATTACGAAATTTTTCATTAGAAAATTATCTTACAAAATTTTTGTAGAAACTTTTCATTACGAACTTTTTTATTAGAAAATGCATACGTCATTTTTGTAGAAAATTTCATAGGAAATTTTTATTAGAAAAATTTTCCATACGAAATTTTTATAGAATAATTTCATACGAAATTTTTTTTGTAGAAAATTTCATTACGAAATTTTTTGATAGAATAATTTCATACGAAAATTTTATGTAGAAAAATTTCATACGAAATTTTTTTAAAGAAATTGCCATACGACAATTTTTATTAGAAGATTTCAATACGAAATTTTATAGCTAAATTATCATTACGAAATTTTTTATAGAAAAGTTGCATACGAATCTTTTTTATAGAAAGATTGTTACGAAATTTTTGGTTAGAGAAATTTCGTAGGAAATTTTATAATAGAAAAAATTTTCATACGAAATTGTCTATAGTTAAATTTTATACGAAATTTTTTATAGACAAATTTTCATTACGAAATTTTTATTAGAAAATCTGCATTACGAAATTTTTATAGAAAAATTTCATTTACTGAAAATTTTTTATAGAAAATTTCATAACGAAATTTTTATTTAGAAAATTTCATTTTATCGGTGGAAAAATTTGTATAGAAAATTTCATACGAATTTTTATAGAAAATTTCATACGAAATTTTTAATTAGAAAATTTTCTTACGAAATTTTTATAGAATAATTTTTATACGAAATTTTTATATAAAATTTCATACGGAAATTTTTATAGATAATTTCATTCACGAAATTTTTTATAGAAAATTTCATGGGTTAAGAAATTTTTTTAGAGAAAATTTATACCGCGCGAATAACATGATTTAACTTTCATACGAAATTTCATAATAAATTTTTATAGGAAAACTTCATCGGATGAATGTTTTTTATAGAAAATTTCATGGCGGATTGAACTTTTTATAGAAAATTTCATATGTACATGATAATTTGTATGGAAAATCTTTACATAGCCGAATGAAATTTTTATGAAAATTTCATAGGAATTTGCTTCTTTTTTTTTTTTTTTTTTTTTTTTCAATTTTTATGGAAAATTTCATTTACGAATATGAAATTTTTATGGAAATTTCCATACCAGAATGAAATATTTTATGCTGAAAATTTCATACGAACTGAAAATTTTGTATGGAATATTCATTTTACGGGAGTGCAAGTTTTAATAGAATAATTTCATTACGAATGAAATTTTTTTATGGAAAATTTCATATTTAATGAAATTTTTAAAGAAAATTTTCATAGGAACTGAAATCTTTTTATAGACAATTTCATGGCAAAAAAATATTTATCAGAAAATTTCATTTGGAATGAAAATTAGTAAATGAAAATTTTCATTTAGAATAAAAATTTTATAGAAAGAACCATATTTATTAGCTAAATTTCACATTACGATCAAGAAATTTTATAGAAATTTCATTCAGCGCAATTGATATTTCATATGAATGATTTTTTTTTTAATTTCATACGAAATTTTATTAGAAAATTTCATACAAAATTTTTTATAGAAAATTTCATTGGGAAAGGCACATTTATATAGAACATTTCATTTTTTTTATAGAAAAATTTTCCATGGAAATGAAATTTTTTATTGAAAATTCTATCGTGAATCAAATTTTATAAAATTTCATACGAAATTTTTATAGAAAAATTTCTCTTAAACGAAATTTTTTACTCGACAAATTTCATACGAAATTTTGTATTAGAAAATTTCAAATTACAAACGAAATTTTTATAGAAAATTTTCAAATTTACAAACGAATTGTTTATATAAAAATTTCCATCGGATTGAACTTTTATAGCAAAAATTCCATCATGAATGAAATTTTTTTATGAAAATTTTAATGGAATTGAACATTTTATGAAAATTATGAATGAACTTTTTATGCAAAATTGCATTACAAATTAAAAATTTTTATATGAAAATTTCATACGAAATTTTATAGAAAGTTTCATGATTAGAGAATCTTTCATTGGAATGCCAATTTTTATAGAAAATTTCGATGGGTATGCAATTTTAAGAGAAAATTATACTGGGAATAAAATTATTAAATTTTCATACGAAATTTCATAATAAAATTTTTATTTAGAAAACTTTCATTTCGGCGATGAATGTTTTATAGGAAAATTTCATCGGCATTGAACTTTTTTAGTAGAAAATTTCATTAAATTTTTATCGAAATTATAGAATGAAACATTTTATGCGAAAATTGCTTTCGAACTTAAATTTTTTATAGACAACATTTCATCGGAATGATTTTTTTTTTTTTGGAAACTTTCATTTACGAATGAAGTTTTATAGAAAATTTTATGGCTAAGAAAATATTTATAAGAGAATTTATCGGATGAAAGTGTTAAAGAGAATTTTCATTGGAATGAAATTTTTATAGAAAGACTTTATTTCTATAGCTTAATTTTCATATAAAGAAATTTTTTTATAGAAAATTTTCATGCAATGCATATTCATATGAATGATTTTTTTTTTTTTGTAATTTTATACGAAATTCTATATAAAATTGCACTCACTGAAATTTTTCATGAAAATTTCATATAAAAGTTTTTATAGAAAATTTCATATTGAAACTTTTTAAAAAAAATTCATCACGAAATTTTTATTAGAATATTTTTCATACAAAATTTTGTGTAGAAATTTCATTACAATTCCTTTTATAGAAAATTTCATGCGAAAGACATTTTTATTTCCTATTAAAAATGTTCTTTCACTGCGACTGCAATTTTTTTATTAGAAAATTTCATTGGGACATGAAATTTTTATAGAATATACTACGTGAATGAAATTTTTTAAATTCCATCGTAAACTGTAATACAAAATTTCATATGAAATTTTTTATCGAAAATTTTCATACGAAATTTTTATAGAAAATTATCAAATTTCATTCGGACTGAACTTTTTATTAGAAAGATTTCATTCGGAATGAAAGAATTTTTATAGATTTTTTTGATAAAATTTCATTTTTAATTTAATTTATGAAAAATTTCATTAAGAATTATTATGTTGTAAAAAAAAAATCGATGAGATCATAATGTTATAACAAAAAATCATACGAATGAAACTTTTATCGTATGAAATTTTATTTTTTTTTTTTTAAATTCTCATGGCGTTTGAAATTTTTTATAGAAAATTTTCATGGGAATGAAATATTTATTGGCAAAGTTTTATGAGAAATGGATATTTTTATAGAAAATTTCATGAGAATGGAATTTTTTTTAATAAAACAATTTTTTAAAGAAATTTCCATTGGGTTTATGAAAATTTTTATAGAAATATTTTCATAACGAAATTTTTTTTGGAATGAAATGAATGGGCATTTAAGAAAAATTTCATGAATTCGATTAAATTCGTTTTCGTTTCATGAAAACTTTTCTTATAAATTTCATTAGTATGAAATTTTTCTATAAAAATTTAAATTCCGATGCGAAATTTTCTAGAAATTATTTAATTTCCTGATCAAAATTTTCTATAAAAATTTCTTTACGAATAAAATTCTCTACATTAAAAACTTTATTTCGTAATTGAAACTTTTAAATTAAATTTTCCGATTCCTAATGAACACTTTTTATAAGAAAATGTCATACAATTATGAGAATGTTTTATTTAGAAATTTCCATCACCAATGAAACTTTGTATAGAGAAATTTTTTTTCAATCAAATATTTTCATTTTATAAATAGAAAATTTCAATACAGAATAAAAATTTTTATAGAAAATCGCATATGTTATGCTCTGCCCTCCACATGAACGGACCAAAGCGCCTCTTCAGTTTCTTTGAAATTACTGTAAAATATCTAGCCCAAACTCTCTCCACAGAGCTGCGCCGCAAACTCAATGGCCATTCTGCTGTTGAGGTGCTTTACGTTCCTTCTGACTTCGACTTAATTTATTTACTCAGTTTTCGAAGCCTCGGGCGCCAGGTTGCAATGAACAAGTTTCCCCTTTAGTGCAGTCGTATAGGCCGCAAGAGGCCATGCAAGTGTTTCTGGTCTTTCTTGCTGCAACGTTTTGGCGAATTCCGTTCTATTTCAGCCTTAATTTATCTTATTCTAAGCGTCCCTGCGTCGGGCGCCATAGTGACGACAAATTTTCCCCTTTGCTTGAAATTTTCTATGACAAAAACTTTGTTATAATGTAGCATTGTGCTTTGGAATTCATTTTTATTTTCGTAGCAAATTTTTGTTAATGTAGTGATTTGCAGGCTGTCCCCATATTGTTGGAATGGGTTTAGTCTTACAATACAGTTTCTCTCTTACCATCCATGTAGGCGTTTATTGACTTTTTCCAACTTACTTTTCCCCATCCAATGTCCAAGTAGGAATCATTTTCCTACCATATGGTCGTCGCCTATTGCCTTGGGATATTCTGGTAACCTTTCAGTACCGGCTGGAAAATTCTTGGCATTATTTAGTCTATTACGAAAATCGATGAGCATAGACCGGGGCTTATGTGATAAGGGGGTTATGATGTCGTTTATGGTTGTTGATTGTTTATTTTGTTTTAGGCACTCATTCATTCATAACATTTTGTTATTGGTTGGATGGATGGATGGGCTGGCAGGCGGCATACATAGCGCGCAATAATTGCCAAGAATAACCTAAAACACCAACCAGACCCCGTATTCCGGATTAGAATTTACAAAAATAATATCGCTCTGTTTTCTCCATATGCCCACTGAAGCGGTGAAGTGTCATCTTATTGTCACAGTTAGAGTTTCGGTATAAATGGATAGGACGGACCGGACGGTACGAACGGAGGCGACAGACAGACACTCAATGGCCAAAGTGATCAAATGTTTAGTTGGACTAGACATTTTGTCCTACAACTCTTGATGTTTGACAAAAAACCAAACAAAAAAGGTTTGACAAAATGTTTATGGTTGTGAGATTGTCAGCTTGTCTGCTTTTATAGCTTTATAGGGTCATGCAAAAGTCAAAACACATTGAGGAACCCATTACGCATTTTCACTGCTTGTTTTATTACTAGGCGCAATGCCTCCCTATGCTCCCGGCTCTAAGAACACGTTGGCCTTTCTTGTTATTTCTTGGCTGACAACTTAAAGCCCATTTTTAAAACCCCAATAGGCTTTGCCATAAAAATTCCTTCTGAAGCCCAATCCATCGTTACGACTCCTAGACATCAATACCAACTAATTGACATTACCTTGCATAGGCTAATGCATAGTAAAGCAAGAAGACTTTAATTATTTTTCCTTCTTTTCTTAACTGCGTCATATTAATCTCCTTTAAGGATTTAAATAAAAATGTTTACGTCTTTCTTTATGGAAAAAAAAATTTTTAAAGCTTGAAAACGCTTTGCGGTAGAGTTGCACAATACTCCGATATATTTAAACCATGCATGACAAAATTCCCTTAGTGGGGTAATTTAAACTACAAATGACCATGAGGATGTTTTGCTCGTAATAGGTTTGGTTCATTAGACATTGCCTTTAGACCTTAAAAATTTATTTTTGCTTGCATTGCTACATAAACTAAAATTAATACGCACAGTGTGTTGTGTACTTATATTGATTAGTTAGCGTTAGATTCAGTCCCGGCCACACTAATTATTTTTAGGCTTTACTTGGCACCATTCAGTGAGTACCGCAGGTGATACCCTAACTTTTACAGTCTCCGCGTAGAGAACTGAGGATACTGTAGACCTACGACCACGCCACAAGTAGTACATAATATTCAGTGATTGAAACCCGTTCTCGTGAGTTATATCCTAGGCTCTAACGAATGGGAAATCATGTTCGTTACAGTGACGCGCCCGAGCAGGGGACCGAGAGGCACACTTGTAATAGAGAGGATGATCTTTCTCTCGGAAGGAGGGAGAAGAGAATTACATTCTCTGTGTGACGAAACCTGCCCCGATACGTTAAAACCGTACACTGGGGAAAACTTTTTTGCGTTACACTTGGCTAGCGGCAGGGAGCCACCGTGGCTGGCCAATGGTAGGCATGCCCACATTTGCATCCACAAGGTCGGTGGGTTCGCATTCCTGCTTCGACCCGAACACCAAAAAGTTTTTCAGCCGTGGATTATCCCACCTCAGTTAAATGGCTGCGTGGACATTTCTGAAGGTTTCAAAAGGCTTATCTCTAGAGTGGGCTTTCACTGCAATGTGGAACGCCGTTCGGACTCTTCGGCTATAAAAAAGGAGGTCCCTTGGTCATTGAAGCCTTAACACTGAAATCGGGAGACAGCACTCATGCTGCATAACGAGAGAAGTTCACAATCGTTCGGTTATCACAATTGACCTGAATAGTCTAAGTGAGCCTGATACATCGGTGGCTGCCACCTAACCTCAACCTACCGAGCACTGTGGGACGAGAAACACAAACGACATGTTGAGGGGATCACCGGGTCGGAATAGTGGAAGAAAACATGCTCTTTAAGCGAAAAAAAACCGCCCCGTGAGTTATCCCTGCCATAAGGCAGGAAACCCCTGTCGAGACAATTTGTGCGCCGAAGCAAGGGACCAAGAGACACTGAAATTTGTGAGCATCATCTTCGGAAAAGTGGATCAAGAATAATTAAATTTTCTGTGATGAACCCGGCCCCACTGAGTTCATAATCCTGCGCTGCAGGCGGAAAACCTACGTTTATTATGGCACCCGAGCAGGACCCGAGATGCACAACGACACTAGAGGCTCATCTTCTGAAAAGGTGACGAGCAGATGTCACGTATCTACTTTCCACCCAAAATGTTTCAGCTGACGAACAACTCTCTTAATGAGTTTATACCGTAAGTTCTGCTCCGAGAGTTGGAGACCGGGAGAGCACAAACCAAAATTTAGGGAAAGTGCGAACAAAATTACGATTCTGTAACGACATCCTCGTTCCCGTGGAGTTATTAACCCAAGCCTAACGGGTGGAAAAACCTTGTAAGTTAGAGTGGCGCACCGATCCACGCGGGGCGGGACTTGAGACGAGGGGGGGACACGCCGCAATTAACTTCGTGCCAGAAAGAGAACAAAAAAGGTTAGAAACACACACTTTCGGGCAACGAAACTCCGTCGCTTTAACGCGCTCTCCGTGGCTCCTCACATGCCAACCGCTTCGTCGCGTTACTACGCTAGTCTCAGACGTGGACCTGCGGATCAAAGGGTTATTAGGAAAATTAATCTTCCT
>PGFW01064065.1:0-11969 GCA_003123925.1 Haematobia irritans | reverse complement strand
GATTGAAGAACATTTCATTAAGAACAAGTTAAGGAAAGTCTAAAGTCGGGCGGGGCCGACTATATTATACCCTGCACGCACTTTGTAGAGTCTAAATTTTCGATACCAATATCACATCGTCATAATGTTTTTGGGGCTATAGTATAAGGGTTTCGTCTGCAAATACATACATTTAAATATCACTTGATTGGACAGTAATTTGATAGTACTTTGACAAAAATCTATAGACTCAAAATTTAGAGGTTTGGCTAGACTGCAAGCTAGTGGAACAGCAATTTTAGTAAAAAAAATATGGGAAAACATTTTAAATCTGAAGCAATTTTAAGGAAACTCTTCGGCAACACCTTAATTTATGAGTTTATCGCTCGATATATATGTATTAGAAGTTTAGTGAAAATTAGGTCATTTTTAGCAGGTTTTCGATTAGCAGTGGCGATTTTACTGAGGAAACATGTTGGTTATTTTGACCCATTTTTTTTTTTTTTTGAAATCAAAAACATATATAAATGGGAAGCCATACTAATCGCTGAATTTGGCACGCGTAGCTTACGATCTGCTAATTCTACTGCCTCGTCAAAAATTTCAACTAAATCGGAGATAAAAATTGGCCCTCTGTGGTCATATGAGTGTACATCGGGCGAAAACTATATATTGGGAGATATATCTAAATCCTGAAACCGATTTTCAACACAAATTTGGCAACACGTAGCTACAATGCTAATTCTACTCGCCTGTGCAATAAGTTCAATTAAAATCGTAGCAAAAATATGGTCTCTGTGGGTCAATGATGAGTGTACATCCGGGCGATAAGCTATATATGGGAGATAATATCATAAACTATAGAGAATTTCAACCAGAATTTGGCGACGCATAGCTACAATGCTATTCTTACTCGCCCTGTGTCAAAACTTCAATAATAATCGTAAGCAAAAAATTGGTTCTCTGTGGTCATATGAGTGTACATCGGGCGTAGAAGCTATAATATGGGAGGCTAATATCTAAATCTCAACCGATTTCAAACCAAAATTTGACACGCATAGCATACAGAATGCTAATTCTACTCCCCTGTGCAAAGATATTTCAACTAAAAATCGGAGTTTAAAAATGGCCTCGTGTGGTCATATGTAAGTGTAAAATTCGGGCAAAAGCTATATATGCGAAATATAGTCTAAATCTGGAACCGATTTCAAATGCAAAGATTTGGCACGCACTAGTAACGAATGCTAATTCTACTCCCTGTGCAAAATTTCACAACTAAATCGGAAAAGCAGAAAATTGGCACTCTGTGGTCTATTTGAGTGTAAATCGGCGAAATCTTTATATGGGAGCTATATGCTAACCTGAACGCGATTCATCAACCAAATTTGACACGCATAGCTACAATGCTAATTCTAACTTCCTGTGCAAAATTTTCAACTAAATCGAAGCAGAAAAAAATTGGCTCTGCGGGCAAATTTAAGTGTAAAAATCGGGCGAAAGCTGATATATGGGAGCTATATGTCTAAAATCTGAATCCGATTTGGCTGATATTTTGCATAGTTTTTCGAGACTCATAGAAACCATTCGGATGTACGGAATTTGAGGAAGATCGGTTGATTACTACACGCCAATTAATGACCAGATCGGTGAAAATATTATATGGCAGCTATATCCTAGAATCTGAGAGCCGATTTTTTTCCAAAATCCAATAGGAGATCGTCTTTGAGGCGAAAACAGGACCCTGATACCAAAATTTTAGGACAATCGACTAATAACTGGCGAGCTGTACTTTGCAGCACAAAAAATACACCAACAGAACAGAGCGACAGACAGACTGACGGACATCGCTAAAATCGACTCAGAATTTATAATTGCTAGAGACGAATCGTATACTAAACGATGGGTCTCAGACGTTTTCCTTCTTGGCGTTACAATACAAATGCACAAACTTATATACCCTGTAGTCCGACAGTAGTGGTGAATGGTGATAAGTAAATAGAATCAAGAATTATTCTTGTGGGTTCTATATGTAGATTATGGACGCGATATCGACCACTTTTTGCACTCATTTCAAACCGTATGGGAATGGAGATTTATTTTATTGAAATAGGCAAATCTGGGGGGTTGAGCTTTATATGGGATGCTATAGCTAAAAGTGATCTTGATTATGGCCATTTTGCAATATCAATCAGTCTATCGTACATTCAAATAGCAATTATTTCTGCATTAGTTTCAAGCGGAATAGCTTGTTTCTGTTCGGAATTTCACCACACGTAAGGATGGACACTGGCTTCGATTTCATGCAATGCTGAGATCAATAGTGCGTTGATGCGTTACTAGCAACGGAATGGCGAAGTACATACACCTCCACCTAAACATACTGGTATACTTCAATTTTTCGTAGCTAAAAGAATTAATAGGAACATAGAATTTCGTGATTGAATCCGAAAAAAAAAAGATTTTTTCTGTGTAAAATTGCCGCGGTATTAATCACACCTGAATACTGTCCCACTAACTATAACCAAATATACTTTTTTCCACTCTCATGCTATCATTCTCGGAACACTGCTAACCATACTCACCCACAAATAGACGGAATTTTAATAAATGACAGCACAAATTGTATTCTATTTACATGTTGCAATTCTATTGTTACCTCTCCCCCATTTCGCAAATGCAACAATTCTGCGGAATGAATTCAGCGTAAATCAATGGAGAAATGCATTGGCTTGTTGCATGAAAAAAGTAATGAAGCCCTATTGATTACGACGCTATGTTACCAGCAGAGCAAAGGTCGCCGGTGAGCGATTTTCGGCATCACCGGGATGACAAGTCATTGAAGTGACGTCAGAGATCATAGTATCGTTGCGCTTTCGAGCTATTGGTTTATTGCCACACACTTAGATTTCCGGAATAGTTGAAGAAAACAGCAGGTATGTAATGTAGGCTACAATCACAAAACTATCCCTTGACATAGAAATTGGTATAGATGTAACGAACTACATGAGCCAGCGGGTGACGCAACTTGGTAAGAATATATGATAATATATTTATCTCTCTGTTAAGCGGCCGGTACGAAAAAAGGTAAGATCATGGTAACGAATACGATTCTCAAGGACTTCCAAATAGGTTTCGTTGAGTAACAATTAAAGAAGAAAATGGAGTAAGGTGGAACAGATATATTATTGATAATAATGGTAAGCCATGAACATAAAGGAGTCACAGAAGGGTATAGTGTTTTTATAACATGGGTTGTTTTCTTTATATCCTCATTTCTAGAGTATATACTAATACACGAGGAATCGAATCATATAGATTTTCGCAGATTTTCGATAGGGAATGTCAGCAAGGTTGTATATGGAGATATTCAAAAACCTCTTATGCAGTTATAGCCATGTTACATATCCACAGTTTCGCTGTTTTGGGCAACCCTATCCGTTAACTTTCAATTGTAGATGTACATATTTTTTGCTCTCGATCTAAGTTAAATGATAATTGAAAACCAACCAGCTTCCTTTAATTATATCCCCTCCAACCATAGGATGGGGGTATATTTAACTTTGTCATTCCGTTTGTTAACACAATGAAATATTGCTCTAAACTCCCATAAAAGTATATTATATTTCTAGGTCGTGGTGAAAATTCTGAGTCGATCTGAGCATGTCCGTCCGTCCAGTAGTTGTTATTGATGTAGGTCGGATGGTATTGCAAATGGGCCATATCGATCCACTTTACGTATAGCCCCCATTATAAACGGGACGCCTCCAAATTTTGGCTTGCAGACGCCATCCTAAGAGAAGCAAATTTCATCTGTCCGATCCAGGCTGAAAATTTTGGTACATGGTGTTTAGTATATTGGTCTCTAACAACCAATTGCAAAAATTGGTCGCATCGTCCATAATTATATATAGCCCGCATATAAACCGATCCCCGCAGATTTGAACTCCGGAGCTCGCCTTTCGAAGAGGAAAAACTCATCCGATTCGGTTTGAATTTTGGTACATGATGTTAGTATATGGTATCCATAAGTAAATAATTTAAATAAATTGTATTAGGCCGCCAATAATACAGCCGACCCCGCCATGATTTCAATTCTGGCTCCCTTACGTAGCGTGGCAATAAGTCCATGTCGATTCGTAATTATTTGTAGATTTACCTCACAGTACCTTTTTTTGTCTAATATATTTACCACCGTATTGGACTACATCAGCAACTTAGAAAATCAGGGATTTAAGATATCCAAAACCCAAGTAATTCCGTTTATTGTGGATGACAGTCTTTTCCGTAGAAGTTTCTAACGCGCATCCACATAGTGAGGTTACTATAAGATTCGCCGTAGCCGAACTTACGGACGTTTATACTTGGCTAAAATTTTATTTCTATAGAAAATTTTTATTCAAAATTTTATTTCTATAGTAAGATTTTGCAAAATTCTATTTTCCCATAGTAAGATTTAGTCAAAATTCTATTCTATGGAATAATTTTGTCTAAAGTTTTATTTCTATAGAAAATTTTTGTCAAAATTTTATTTCTATAGAAAATTTCTGTGTCAAAATTTTTATTTCTTACGAAAATTTTGTCAAATTTTTATTTCTATAAAGAAAATTTTGATCGAATTATATTTCTATAGAAAATTTTGTCAAAATTTTATTTCTATAGAATTTTTGTTCAAAATTTTATTTTTCTATACGAAAATTTTGTCAAAATCTTTATTTCTATAGAAATTTTTGTTCAAAATTATATTTCTAATAGAAAATTTTGTCAAAAATTTTATTTCTTATAGAATATTTTGTCAAAATTATATTTCTAAAGAAAATTTTGTCAAAATTCTATCATTTCTATTAAAATTTTTGTCAACATTTTTAATTTCTATTGAAATAATTTTGTCAAAAATTCTATTTCCATAGAAGATTTTTGTCAAATATTCTATTTCTATACATAATTTTGTCAAAAAGTTTATTTTCTATGGAAAATTTTGTCAAATGTTTATTTATATAGAAATTTTCTTCAAAATTTTATTTCTAAAAAAATTTTGTCAACATTTTATTTTTAAAAAAATCTTTATCAAATTTTATTTCTATAGAAGATTTTGTCAAAATTCTATTTCCCAATAGAAGATTTTGTCAAAAATTTATTTTCTACAAGAATATTTGTCAAAAGTTTATTTCTATGGAAATTTTATCAATAATGTTTATTTCCTATATGAATTTATTCAAAATTTTATCTTCTAAAAAATTTTTTGTCAACATTTTATTTCTAATAGAATATTTGTCAAAATTATATTTCTATAGAAAATTTTGTCTAAATTCTAATTCTTTTTAAATATTTTGTCAAAATTTGTATTTATATTAAAAATTTTTGTCAACATTTTATTTGCGTATAAAAATTTTGTCAAAAATTGTTATTTATACAGAATATAATTTGTCATAAGTTTAATTCTATTGGAAAAATTTTTGTCAAATGCTTATTGTCTAATAGAAAATTTTTTCACAATTTGTTATTCTAAAAAAAATCGTCAAATTTTGTTATTCTATAAGAAAGGATTTTGTCAAAATTCTTATTTCTATGGAAAATTTTGTCAAAAGTTTAGTTTCTAGATAGAAAATTTTGTCCAAAGTGCTATTTCTATAGAAAATTTTTTTCAAAATTTTATTTCTAAAAAAAAATTGTCAAAATTTTATTTCTATAGAAAATTTTGTAAATTTTATTTCTATAGAAAATTTCTCAAATTTTTATTTCTATAGAAGATTTTGCCAAAAATTCTAATTTCTATAGAAGATTTTGCAAAAATTCTATTTCCATAGAAGATTTTGTCAAAAATTTATATTTTCTATCGAAAATTGTGTCAAAATTTTATTTCTATCGAAATTTTTGTCAAAATTTTATTTCTATGAAAAATGTTGTCAAATTATATCTATAGAAGCATTTGTCAAAATTTTATTTTTATAAAAAGTTTTGCCAAAAATTTTATTTCGATAAAAAATATTGTCAAATTTCATTCTATAGGAAATTTGCCAAAATTGTCATTTCTATAGAAGATTTTTCAAAATTTTATTTCTTTAGAATATTTTGTCAAAATTTCATTTCTTGAGAAAATTTTGTCAACATTTTATTTCTATAGAAAATTTTGTCAAAATTTCATTTCTTTAGCAAAATTTCTGTCAACATTTTTATTTCTATAGAAAATTTTGTCAAAATTCTATTCTATACGAAAATTTTGTCAAAATTCTATTTATATTAAAAATTTGTCAAACATTTTTATTTCTATATAAAAAAAAATTGCAAATTTTTATTTCTATAGAAATATTTTTTCAAGAAATTTTATTTCTATATACATTTCTTTAAATTTTATTTCTATAGAAAAATTTTGCCAAAAATTTATTTCTATAGAAAAATTTTTGCCAATATTTTTTTCTATATAAATTTCTTTCCGAAATTTTTTTATTTCCTATAGAAAATTTTGCCAAAATTTCATTTCTATAGAATGATTTTGTCAAAATTCCTATTCTTATGGAAAATTTTGTCAAAAGTTTATTTCCATAGAAAATTTGGTCAAAGTTTTATTTCTATTAGAACAATTTTGTCAAAATTTTATTTCTATGAAAAAGACGTAGCTCCTAATTTATGGCAAAATTTGACTTGAATTTAGTTGGGCGCCATTTCTACCCTAGTGTAGTTCAAATTTATCCGATTTTATGATTTTTACTTTTTAATCTTAGAGAATTTCTTAATTTGGTAGATAATTTCGTGGGGCGCACATAAGTAAAAAAAACAATTAACTTAGCTCGACGGTAAAAACTGCTTAAGCGGCCAATCGTGGTCAAATTTTTGTCAAAAGTTGTATTTGAACATAGAAAATGTTGTCAAAGTTTTATTCTATAAGAAATTTTCAAAAATGTTATTTCTATAGAAAAAAGACGTAGCTCCTAATTTATGGCGCAAATTTTGAACTGAATGTAGTTGGGCGCATTTCTACCGTTTAGTTTCAAAATTTAACGATTTTATGATTTTACTTAAGCCTTGAGAAAATTTCTTTTAAAATTGGTAGAAAATTTTGTGCGCCATAGTATAAAAAAAAGAACTTAGCTGACGGTTTAAGACTGTCTTAAGGGCCAAATCATTTGTCATTTTACTACCATTTAAGAAAAAATATATTAAGTTTTATAAAATTTAAAACATGACTGGTATGCCCAAAAATGTTGTAATGACGTGTAAAGCTAAAAAATTTCGTTACTAAGGCAGCGAAAAATTACCAAATCCTTGTAATTTCAAAACTATATCGTAGTACACACTTTGAGTAAAATTTTTATCTTTAATTTTAAAGAGTCATGTGAACTGCAAAAGATTTAAAAATAATAATCATTTACGAGATTTTCATAAATATTTGAAATCTGAACTAACTGGTTAGAAATGCGCTTAACTAAATTGAAGTTCAAAATTTGCCAACAAATTACGAGGCTACTTTTTTTTTCAGTGTAGAATCAAAAGGCCCGACGATTATTCTATTACATAAGGATTGGCGAAATGATTATATCCTCAAACGTATGATGAATCATTGGGAATTTCTTTAAATTTTTACTTTCAGTGAAAAGGATTGGAATGTCTATTGCTGCGCAAAAATACAGTCAGTGAATCCTAATTGGCTCCAAAACGCTGCCTAACTGCAGCGACCCAATTCACAACGTAAGTCTTCGTCTACGACGCAAAATCAATAGAAAATGCCTAATGAAGGCCTGAATAATGAATCAAATCGTCTAATTGTAATGTATTATTTAGACAAAGCAATATTTCTTATTTCTTGAAATCACCATAATATTTAATTTAACCATTAATTTATACCTTCACCACACTGTGAAGGGTTATTGGTTTAGTCGGCAATTTCGTGAAACACCAAAATCAATGAATAATAACTAATCTGATAATTAATGTATTCATTTTTTTTCACAAAACACAAATTAAAATTGTAATGACATATAATTGCAAACAAAAATATTGTGGTAATTGGTACTCTTATATAAATAATTGATTTAAAAAATTAATTAATTAATGATCAATGAATTTTTTAATTGACTGCTAAAATTAATCTCAAATTTTAATTGCTAGAAACAAAACAGTGGCAATTGGGCCACTACATTTATGTGAACCATGCAGAGAACTGAAGCCGGCGGTGCGCAGTCGATTTTAAGCAATTGTTAAATTTTTTTGGGCCCAAATTAAATGTCAGCACTGTCCACCTACTATCAATTAGTATAAGTTGCTATATATAGTTTTACGAAAGAAATTTTGCTCAAGAAAATTTAAGATGAAATGGAAATTTGATTGGCAAGATTTCTTGTACAACTATCTTATGTACGAATTCGGGAAACTTCAAAATTGAATTTTGTATGGATAATTTGAGCGCTTGGCGTAATGGCCAATTTTTATATCGGATTAGCCGTCAAGCCGCCGGAGACAAAAATTTAGTGGGCCAGCCGCCGACAAATTTGATCGGCTTCATCTCTGGAACGAATTGAACTTTTCAATTGGCTATTTCATAAAGTTTCATTAAACATTTAATGTAAACTTTTATGTTTAGAAAGTTTCAATTAAACTGTGACCATTGGCCACTTAATTTACTAGTTTGATTTGTTTTATTCATTTTTGCAAAATTCATAAAATTTAGTTAAAGTTGTAATTGCAGAAAAATTCGTGGGTTTGTCCACTGCATATAATATAATAATTCATTAATTAGTGCGATTTTTTGGATTCAAGTAACTACTTTAATATTTTCATAAAATAAAGAATTAATTAATTAACGGTGATAATTAATCCACTACAATAGTTAAATTATTTAAGTAGATTTTACATTTTTTTTAAAGAAAACAACAAATTTAAAATTTTTTTACTTTATTTAAATTTTTAATTGAAAATTATTTGATGATATTTCTTCGCCGCAAAAAGTGTCCATTGGATAATTTTTGAAATTCCGCCCAGAATTTCCATTTCTCTCTAGAATACAATCCAAATCGTGGGCGATTGTGACAAGAGGCGAACACGTGTGGCTTACGTCCAAATTCAATGAAAAAGAAGATGGAAGCAGAGCGAAACGCGTTCGAACCAGAGGCAAGCTACTAACTGTGCAACCACTAAACAGATGAAAAGAAGGAAAACTATGAAACGTGTCCAGGTAGATTGTAATGAGTGTTTTTCCATGTTTACTTCATAAAAACAGGGGGAAAGAGCTAAAGTCAGGCTCACGTAAAGACAATCCGGGTGGTTCAACGAAAAAGTTTTTAAACTAAATCAGATTTGCCGGCCGAGAATAGCCGAGCTATTGGGTATTATTGAGAAGCTTAATTATAACCGGAGTTGTCAGCTCATAAATTCGGTTCAGCTATTTTCGAATACTTTTGTTGTGGCATTTGCCCTGAAAAAATACGACAAGATATATAAAGTTACACAGAAAAATATTTCCAATAAATGTTTGATTGAAGTTGAATAATTTTCTGATTAATAAATTAATTGATACAATTAACTTTTTAATCAAGATAGCAAACATTAAGACTAATTATGTCAATGATTAAACATTTCAAAATTGTTTAATTAAAAAAATAATTGTATACAATTAAAAGCTTTTTGAAATCAAACTCTGGAAACTAAGTCAACTTGAAAAAAAAGTGATTGATATTTTTTTTTATTTTTTTAACCTAAAATTTATATCAAACTATCCATTTTTAATCCAACTAAAAACACAAAGTCAGTTAAGAAACTAATTTGAAATAATTACGTTTTAATGGAAAAAATTATTTGAGTTTTGCATTCAACATCATTAAGTTCTTAAATTGAAATCAATTAAAAAATATAATTGACATATTTCTGCCCATAAATTTTTATCAAGTATTTTCTGTGAGCTTCCATTAAAACTTGATTGATACTATATTCGTTTGATTCCGCAAGACATTCATTTTTAAAATTAATTGGATCAATTAAGTTTCGTGAAATTGGAAGCAGAACAAAATTGTGTTTGTGTGTAGCATACACGAATTAAAAAATAATGGTGTTAAAAGATAAACAACTATCATTATGAATTTTTTTTAGGGGCCACCGTTGGTGGCAATGGTTAGCATGCCCGTCCTTGCATACACAAGGTCGGTGGGTTCGATTCCTACTAAACGACCGAACGACCAAAAAGTTTTTTTCAGGCGTGGATTATCCCACCTCAGTAATCTTCTTCTTAGCTTCTCTGAAGTGGTTTTCACTGGAGTGTGAACGCCGTTCGCTCGGCTATAAAAGGAGGTCCCTTGTCATTGAGCTTAATCATAAATCGGCCAGCACTCAGGACACAGCAGAGAAGTTCACCATCACTTTGTGGTATCTCACAGATGAACTAAAATAGTCTAAGTGAGTGCCTGAATAGCATCGGCTGCCACATAACCTCCACCTAACGCCTATCATTATGAATTTGCAAGCAGTTTCATGTGTACCGACCTGAAAGTATGCAACTATCTCACTACACACAAAAAATTTCGTCGAACAAATTTTCCAATTAACATTTTATTGAGTTTTTCAAAAAATATTCAATTAAAAAAATTAATTTGATTCAAAAACTTTTTAAGTGTGGACCTTCAATTAATTTTTTAATTGATACTATCCATTTCTGGTATTTGAAGACATTTCAATAAAATTAAATTGGATAGCAATTAAATTTTTTCCCCCCCGAGTTGAATTGAATTCAGAAAAAAAATTTTCTGTGTGTATGAATACATGCTATATGTGGGTAAATGAGTTAAATTGCTCTTGAATGTCATACGTTCGTAACACATCAAATATCGATTTTTGGTTCTATAAATTACATATAGTTTATTTCTTGATCAGGGAGAAAATTCTAACGACATCTGTCTTGTCTATTGTAATGACGTCCTGTCGGCTGAATTTTGTAGCAGATTCGGTTTTTTGTCTGCAAGCAGGTCAAGTGTTGTATATATTGTCCATGGTTTCGAATATAGCTTCCACACGACTGACCACCGATTTGTGTTCTGGAACATTAGACACTCACAATTTTTATCCAATTTCCTCAGTTAAGAAAATCCAGAGAAATGTTAAGTCCGCTAAAGAGTCGTTTTCGAATATAGTGCTGTATCGGTCATGTTTTGGTATTAGATCGACACGCGACTTGATTTCTTGGGCCTTTAGAAACCACAATTGATTATCAAAATGTTTCCTGAAATTCAAATCCAGTGATATTTTTATGGTTCATAATAGATGCACCAACATGGGTGAAGTATCGATCCATGTTTTGAGTATAGCCTCGACTTTGATTCCTTAGGCTTCTATAAATCCCTAAATATGTTATTCCAAATTTTGCTTGAAAAGTGGCAAATCTAGAGATCTTATGGTCCACAAACAGGTGTACCGAAATATTCCGTAGTATATAGGTCTACTGGTTTGATATACCGTCCTCATATTAACTCGATTCTTCCGATTTGAACTTCATAGGCACTTTACCAAAAATAACAATTTTATTAACGAAATTTGCTTTGAAAGTAGTAAAAGAGGTAGTTTTAGATCCCTAAAAGGTATGCCGCGATAGTATCAATCTCAGTTTTAATAGGGCATTGAAAATACTTGATTAAAAATTTAATTTCATTAGAACATTTCGATTAATTTTTTAATTGCTGAATTAAAAATTTAATTGATGTTGAGCACTTAATTATTTAATTGATTCAATTAAATATTTAATTGATGTTGCTGGCAAGAGTCAATTAAATTTTTAATTAACTAATTGTACTTAACTAACTATTTTCAATCAGTTGAAAATTATTTTTCAATCATGTCCGTCCGTCCGATGGAAAAATTAATTGTTCTGATTAATTTTTTAATTAAAAATGAAAAAAAAACAATTTTTTTAATTGTCTTAGTTCTTAATTGTATCAATTAATTATTTAATCAAAAATTTAAAAATTTCCAATCATTGACTTAATGTTTCTAGTTTGATTGAAAAGTTAATTGTT